>CAUYPK010159843.1:0-11523 GCA_963574355.1 Loris lydekkerianus | reverse complement strand
GCTGTGTGTGAGCAAAGCCACAGCAGCATGCATGCCTCCTGGCCCACTGTGGGACATGCGCTGTGTGTGAGCAAAGCCACAGCAGCATGCATGCCTCCTGGCCCACTGTGGGACATGCGCTGTGTGTGAGCAAAGCCACAGCAGCATGCATGCCTCCTGGCCCACTGCGGGTCATGCGCTGTATGTGAGCAAAGCCACAGCCTCCTACATGCCTCCTGGCCCACTGTGGGTCATGTACTGTTTGTGAGCAAAGCCATAGCGGCCTGCATGCCTCCTGGCCCACTGTGGATCATGCACTGCTCCAAGTTTTTAGCAAATGCATGAACTCCTCTGATCCCCACTGCCGTCTCCCAACTGGAACCCACGAGAAAACTGAAGGCAACTCTCTGGGCTGATGACACACAGCTGGTGGGCAGCAGAGCCAGACCCCGACCCAGCAGCTCCTCACTGCTGGTCAGCACTCACTGTCAATCCTCCCTGGCACCCAGTCTGGGGCACTCTACAAATCAGAGGTGGCTGCATGCCTCCTCTGCCTTGGCTAACTCCAGAGTTACAGGGTTTTGGAACCAGAGCATGTGGCATCTGTGATGGGCATATCATGGGGTCTTGCCCCTCTCCACATAGAGACCAGCCACCTCCTGCGGCCCTCCTGGGCTTGGGACTGATGCCTGAAGGTCCACATGTTGCTGCTTAATGGAGCTGCACTCTTGAAACAGTCTCTTGCAGACTCATGTTGAGGAAAGGGGATCGGAGTTTATAAGGTAAGACTGTCCTGGGCAGGAGGGGAAGGGGAGAAGCAGGAAGGACAGAGGTGCCCGTCACCTTCTCTGAGGCCCCTCGTCTCCCAGGATGGCACATGTGCCTCTTTGCTGAGAACACCCTTCTTTGCCAGCTGGCCAACTTCTCTCCCTTCAAGGCACAGCTCCCACTCCTCTTCCTCTGAGAAGCCCTCCCAGGTGATTGGCCACATCGGGGGCCTCTCCCCGGGCCCCACAGCCCTGGGTTTCCTTGCTGTCAAGGCTGACCTCACTTCTGCCTCCCGGCCCCGCCCTGAGAGCAGGGGCCAGGAACACAGAAGGTGCTCTCCCAACATCACCCTGCATCTGATAGATTTCATTCTGTCCTGGCTCTTGGGTTGAAGTCATCTTCACACATCGGGACTTAGAGCTCCCCCAGTAGGGAAAGTGAGATGGCTGCACTGCCCCCCGACCTAACTCCAGGCAAGTAAACACCCACCCGAAGGCTGGTCAGGATAATATGAAAACAACCTCAATTGGCCATGACAGACTCGATCTTTATCAGGAGGCAGCGCCCAGCTCTCCTGGGGGGCGTCTGTCTCAGGAGCCAGCAAGCCTGCTGCCCAGCCTTCCGCAGTGTGGCACACGCTAGTAAATCTTCATATCCTAAGACTTCACGGACAATATCCACAGAGCAATCCCACTCCATTGAAGGCTCCTTCAAACTCATTTTCAGCAGACAGCCGTAAAATGAAATGAGTGCGGAGGTCTGGTCTAGAGCCCTTATCAAGCAATAAGACTTACCCCACGTATCAAGAGGTCACCAGCACCGCCATAAAAAACTCAAACAACACTAACAACGTTCACTTTATCTGGGGCTTTGTTTTCTCCCTTTTGCCACGGCTGCTGCTGCTCCAAGAAGGCTCTGCCTGAATCTTACCTGGAGGAAGGTTCCTGATCTTTCTAGAAAGGAGGGGGCTAATTGACAGAACTGGGGTCGGGGGACAGGCAGACCTGGGCTCAAGCTCTGGGCAATCCCTGGGTGACACTGGACAGGCCATGTCACTCTCTGACCTTCTGTCCCCTCCTCTGGCAGTCAGTCTCACAGCCACTGCGCTCTTCAAACATAAGTCTACGTGTGGCCTAGGGACCGCAGACCAGCACCGTCCCTCCCCTGAATCCCATCTATAAAATGCAGCAGCCCCGTCTGTGCTGAGACCTGTGTCAGGCTTCCACGCCATTTGTGGCAATGCCAGCTGCAAAATACAGTGCCCTTCTGACCCTCCTCCCCTGCTGCCTTTGGGCTGTCCTTTGCTCTCTGAGGGCCTGCTTCTCCCCAGGGTGTCTGTGCCAATATGCAATTTGAATGATTCTTGAAAATGCTTGGGAAAAAAATAGTTGAAGCTTCTTTAAATCCCAGATTCTCTTCTATTTGACCTCCCGAGTGCCTCAGTCCCAAACATCCAAGAACAGTCTCTGCCCTGACACTGAGCTTGGGTGAGACCTTAGTCCCCCAGGTCCAGTGAGTGTGTTATTTTAGACACACTCTCAGCTGTCACCACTCACTGTCCATCTACCTATGTCTGACAGACCTCAACCCCAAGACAGTGGTCACCCCACAGTCAGGTCCCTTGCACCTCCCTGGACCTCTGACTACCCTTTTCTGCCTGCACCCTCCCCAAGTCCAAAGGGCAGACATGCCGCAAGGCCCTACCTGGGCCACGTGGTGCCCTGTGGCCACAGCCCTCACCCCTGTGCACCCCCCCCTGTGTAGTGCCCACCCTGTCCCAGAACCTACTCCCCCTGCAGCTGCAGGGACCTCGAGGACCTCAAGGCTGTGCGGATTTCTAGCATGCACCTCCTCTGGCCTATCCCGTTGTCTGGTTTCTCCTTCCCAAAGGCCGCCTCCTCCAGGAAGCCCCCATGGACTCCGGCTGAGTCAGGTGGCTCCCCTGGGTTCCCCCAACCCCTGTGCTTCCCTCGTTTAATTGTGCTCATTTATGCTGTGAGATCCTTGCTCATGGGGACTCTAACATAGGGCCATGGGGTCCCCAGCACCCCACAAAGCATATAAGAGGATTGCTAGGTGGCGGTTTGAGCCACGCAAGGACGGTTAACTCACAAACACATGAAGGTTAAATGGGTGTGCACGTACTGCAGCAAGGACCACTACACACGGCCCAAATGCAGAGGGAGCCAAGGCTGTGCCACCCAGGCCCCGCTGGGCCAGCGTGGCGAAGCCGACTGAGAACTCACTGTCTCCATGAAGTTCAGGAGCGACTCCTTGTTGTGCTGCCAGAGCGTGTAGAGGGCCTCCTCGGGAGGGAACTTCACGCAGCCCAGCTCCACGGTGATCTCAAAGCAGTTCGTATATAGGTAGTTAAAGTCAGACATGCCTGCAGCACAAGGGCAGTCATGCTGTCAGGGGCGCAGCCAGCCACATGCCAGGGGGCAACGAGGACAGGCAGGCACAGGCAGACGTGCGCCAATGGTCACCATGATGGAGGGGAGTGCTATCACCCCGGTTTACAGAGCAGCAGATGGAGGTTCAGGGCGTCTAGGGCCTTATCCAAGGTCATATGAGGGAGGAGCAGAGCTGGACTTCGAGCCCAGGCAGTTTGGTGGCAAACCTCCACCTCAGGCTTCACCAAACTGTGCTGCCTCTGTCAGGAAAAGAACAAATCGACTCCCGCAGAGAAGCCAGCAGCAGGGAGCAGCTGCCTGGGTCCCTCATGTCAGCGCCTGGACTCGGAATGACAGTAACATCCATTTACCTAGATGTCACCTGCCAGCACCCCAGTGAAGGTGGTCTTACTATCTCCACCTTCCAGGAGAACAAGGGACCAGGCAAGGTCGGACAGCCAGCCATGCAGGGAGCAGAGAAAGGGCCAACGGAGGCCTCACCTGCTTCTGCCACCGCTGCATCTGCTGCTGAAGTTTTTTGTCCAGCATGAGCCATGACCAAGCAGGCCCAGGTGCCTCACTGGCAGGGCAGCCTGTGTCAGGGCCACAGGGAACATCCCTGCCCTTCCGAGTTCCAGGTCTCTGTGAGCCCCAGTGCCCAGGGCCACTGATGACTGTCCCTGTCCCAGTCTCCCAGCGCAGCCACAGTCCCTCCATCTTGCCTTGGCCATGTGCTATCCCTGGGCCATGTCCAGTGTGGGAGAGGAGCCTGGCTGGCCTCTCCCAGCTCAACTCCCTGGGGGTCCTTTACAGATCCCAGACATAGGGTCGTGAAGGACAGACATGGCTGGGTTCTGGGAGGGAGAGCAGCTGCCATGTCCAAGGGAAAAGACCACATGTGCTAGTCATGGGACAGTGGAGGAATGCTTACAGAGCAGGCCATGGTCATGGCTTCAGAGGACACGACCCGCTCTGCCTGCCTGCACAGGCTTCAGGGGAGACAGGATCGCAATGTAAGTCCTTCCCCGCCACCTATGGCCTAGAGAAAGTCCTACCTTTGTTGGAGCCCAATGGCCTCATCTACAGAATGACACAGTGGTTGGCGCAGCATGAGTGGGGGGCAGGCAGGGCATATGGCCCAGCCCAGCAGTGCCATTCAGGACACACACCAGCGTGTGCAGCACAACAAGCTGCTTGTGATGCCCTCCCCCGGGGCCTCTTCAGGAAATAAAAATACAGATACCCAGTCAGTTTCAGAGAAATAGATGAAATATTAGTATAAGTATACCCCATGCATATTCTTATAAGTATATCCCATGCACTGTCCCCATTCATTGTCCATCTACCTATTTCCAACAGACCTCAACCCCAAGACAGTGGTCACCCCACAGTCAGGTCCCCTGCCCCTCCCTGGACCTCTGACAGCCCTTTCCTGCCTGTGCCCTCTCCACCAAGTCCAAAGGGCAGACATGCCGCTAGGCCCTGCCTGGGCCTCATGGTGCTCTGTGGCCACAGCCCTCACCCCTGTGTGTCCCCCTGCCTAGTGCCCACCCCACCCCACAGCCTACTCCCCCTGCAGCTGCAGGGACCTCGAGGACCAACTCCTTACCAAGTTTGTAAAACTACATAATTATACAGTACTAAAGAAATTCCTCATTGTCTCTGAAATTCCACTTGAACTGGGGCTTTCATCTGGTGACCCCGTTTAACCCTTAAAATGTACAGGTGGAATTGTGAATTTCAAGTGTTTGTAAAACTGCAGAAATGAGGACTACGGAAAGGTGCGGGTGGGGTTTTCACAATGGTCACACTTTCTCATCAGAGCAGCAACTAAAACAAGTCTCTGTCAACCTCTCCCACTCTCTGAGTGGAAGGTTCCCCAGGAGGCATGTGATGTCCCACCTTTTGGGGTCTCCAGCATTCTAGACTTAGTTCCAAGGAAAAGGATGGACATGAGGCCCTGGCCCCACCCACTCCCACCATAGTCCCACCCATGGCCCCGCCCCTCCCTACCCATGGGCCCTGCTCAGGTGGCCCAGGCCCTCCCATGGTCCTGGTTTCCTCCAAGGCCCCACCCACCCCACCCATGGGTCCTGGCCCTCAGGTCCCCCACCTCCACAGCCTTCTCGAGACCCACTCCAAAGGGTTCCTCCTCTCCTGCAGTCCTAGCCTGGCTCAAGGCCCCATCCCCTCAACCCTACCTGGCCCTGCCAGGGCCCATCGATGACCCCTACCCACCATACCCCCTCCTCATTCTGGGCCCTGTCCCCAAGGCCCTGTCCATGACTCCCTTCAAGGAGCCCAGGGCCCCAACCCCTCCACCCTCAGTCAGCGTGGCCCTCTGCCATCATCCACTGAGGCTCCCACCCTGACCCACCCCGCAGGGCCGCACCTCCCGTGAAGCTGTACCAGTCTGCCCCGTTGATGATGCTGCCCCTCTTCAGGAAGTTGCCCCCACACCTGTGCTCCGACTTGTCCATCATCATGGGGTGGACGTCTGCATAGGCTCTGGCCAGCACTTTGAACATCTGGGAAGGAGACCAAGAAAGAGGCTTCCTAGAGGCCCAGACCAGACAGGGACACTGCAAGGTGCTCTAGGGGCTGGGAACAGTGGAGTGAGGGGAGACCTAGTCAGTGTGATCCCCTGCAGCAAGTAAGAGAAGGGACCAGTGTCCAGGCAAAGGACACACACAGCCTGTGCAAAGGCCCAGAACTGGCCACAGGCAGCCCGGCACTGTCAAAGCTCAGGGCAGGTGTGGGGATTGCACAGCCAGTGGGGAAGTGGGGGCTTTCTCAAAAGGATGCACACTGATTTGGGCAGGGTGTGTGGAGTCTGCTTTCTGCTTTGCCGTGCATAAAAGACTCTTACAACAGCAGGGAGAGGCAGGAGGTAGGGGACAGGGCTATTGCCAGAGTCATGGGGGCAGGGGCAGGCCACACTGCATGGAGTTCATCATCCAAGCAAACTTCATCTATGAGTGATCATTACTTCTTCGTCCTCCCTGCTGGGCTAACCAGCACCGCCAGCTCCTGGGACCCCACCATTGTCCATCTACAAAGCAGGGCAGACTCTTGAGCCCAACACTGTGTGCTTCCTCAAGGCCTCCCTGCCCAGCATCCTTCCTCTCCATCCCTGCTCTGGGCCTCCCTCCTATCCCTGGTCAATCCCCTCAGGGTAAGGCTCAGAGAGCAGCTGACTATCAGTCCCCAAACCTGGGGCTGAGGGCCTGGCTCGGAACAGGCCTGACCTGCTCCAGCAGTGCAGTGCCAAGATGTCTGGAGGAGTTCCAGGCTGGATCCTGGCTGGAGTGGGCAAGGGAGACGTGATGCCACCCTGTGAACTAAGCAAGGTGGGGTGCAGGGCTGCAAGGTGGGGTGCAGGGCTGCAAGGAGAGGGCAGCAGGGACTGACTGGTGACCCAGGAACTCGGGTAGAGGACCAGTGGAAAGCTCAGCCTGGTGGGATCCTTTTCCAACTAAGGAGCTAAGTAGCCAAGCTAATTCCCAGGGGGCAGGGGCAGTGAGCAGGGCCAGAAGGGTGTGATGGGAAGGATGGGGGTGTAGCCATCAAAGGGCCTCAAAGACTGCTCAAGGCACTGGCTCTCATCCATGGGCCCCTGGGGCACCATGGACCTTTAGAAAGAGGGCACCTGGGGCCAGCCCAGCCAGCCCTCTCCTCACACTCCCCCCACCCCAGGCCTCTCCTGGGACTTTGGCTTCCACAGAGCCCACAGCCGCCTGCAGGGCTGCCTGGCTATCGATCCTTGATTGATGGCTGCTGGGAGCAGTCTGCTTTTTTCTGACTCTGGTGGGACTCATTGAGGTGAACTGCCCTCCTAGGGACAGCTTTCAGCATCTGTCTCTGAGGCTGGGAGATGCTGAGTGGTGTGAGGGGGCTCCTGCACACCTGCCTAGCTAGGTGTTACTCCACTCTCTGAGAGCACAGCACCCACAAACCACCAGCACTCACTGAGCTCTGAGCACAGACCTGGCACCCCTTATACCCCTGGTATGTGCTTGTTGCAGGGGTTAATGAACGAATGAGTGAATGAGTGAATGAATGAGTGAATGAGTGAATGAATGAGTGAATGATACATCAGTGAGTGAATGAGTGAGTGAATGATACATCGGTGAATGAATGAGTGAGTGAATGATACATCAGTGAGTGAATGAGCAAATGAGCAAGTGAGTGAATGATACATCAGTGAGTGAATGAGTGAATGAGCGAATGAGTGAATGAGTGAATGAATGAGTGAATGAGTGAATGAATGCGTGAATGATACATCAGTGAGTGAATGAGTGAGTGAATGATACATCGGTGAGTGAATGAGTGAGTGAATGATACATCAGTGAGTGAATGAGCAAATGAGCGAGTGAGTGAATGATAAATCAGTGAGTGAATGAGTGAATGAGCGAATGAGTGAGTGAATGATACATCAGTGAGTGAATGAGTTAATGAGCAAATGAGTGAGTGAATGATACATCAGTGAGTGAATGAGTGAATGAATGAATGAATGATACATCAGTGAGTGAATAATACATCAGTGAGTGAATGAGTGAGCAAGTGAATGAATGAGTGAATGATACATCAGTGAGTGAATGAGTGAGTGAATGATACATCAGTTAGTGAATGAGTGAATGAGTGAGTGAGTGAGTGAATGATACATCAGTGAGTGAAGGAGTGAATGAGTGAATGAATGAATGATACATCAGTGAGTGAATGAGTGAGCAAGTGAATGAATGAGTGAGTGAATGATACATCAGTGAGTGAATGAGTGAATGAGTGAGTGAGTGCATGATACATCAGTGAGTGAAGGAGTGAATGAGTGAATGAATGAATGATACATCAGTGAGTGAATGAGTGAGCAAGTGAATGAATGAGTGAATGAGTGAGTGAATGATACATCAGTGAGTGAATGAGTGAGTGAATGATACATCAGTGAGTGAATGAGTAAGAGAAGGAGTGAATCAGTGAGTGAATATGAATAAATGAGTGAAAGAGTGAGTGATGAGTAAGAAAAGGAGTGAATAATGCATGAGTGAGTGAAGGAACGAGTGGAAAAACAACTGAACGCAGTGCAGGGCGAATGGACCAGGGCCCTGGATGTCGCTGTCACAACCCCCTCGGGCCCAGGGGCAGGCAAGGTGCTCACCTGGTCTCCCCACCACTGCCTGCCCGGTTCCACTGCTCCCATGCATCTCAGCATGCTGTCACCTGGGCCCTAACACCGTCCCACAGCTGGAGGTCTCTACCTCATCTGTGGACTCCGTTTGGGAAGATGCCACCTCAAGGGCTTCTCTCCTTAAGCTCCTTAAGGAGATTAGGTTGGGGACTCATCCCCAGCACCTGCTTTATTCACTCCTTCTCTTACTCATCACTCACTCATTCATTCATTTATATCCACTCACTAATTCATCGTTCACTCACTCTCTTATTCACTCACTCACGAATCATTCATTCACACGCTGAGGCATCCATGCACACAGGTGCACACACACACACCTGGCATGCCCCAGCCTCTGGGGAAGCCCTCTGGACACTTTCTGGCTCCATCTCCCACCATAGGCTGAGGATCCCCAGTGTAGGGGCCAGTTATCTTTGCTTTCTCAGTGGTGGTCTCAGGATAGGCAAGGGGCTGGTGAGGCAGGACTAATGACCAGCTGTGCTGCTTGGCCAGGTGGCCTCAGAGAGGAAGACCAGCCATATGAAGGCTCCAGCAGGGAGCCAGGTGCCTGGCACCTGCCCCACCCCCAACCCCTTCCCCTGTGTCCTGCGTGGAAACTGCCAGGGGAGGTGGAGTGCAGGCCCAGCTCTCTGCCCTGTATCTGATCCACCAGGTAGCCTGGGGAGTGACTCTGGGCCTGTCGAGGTAAGAGGCAGGAGGGAGGGCAGGCACCAGCGCCCTTGGCCGTGGACTGTGCATCTCAGATGGCACGCCCTCCTTCACCTCAGTTTTCTTATGGAAAGGGGCCAATTCCTAGGCCCTTCTTAGAGGACCAGCCTGCATAAATGTCCATCCTGCGTGGCCTGTGGAGGACAGTCAGGGCACAGACAGCATGTTGTCTTGAGGAGAGCGGGGCAGGGGGCAGGGTCCTGCCACCACCTTGGGTCTTATCACCTACTGGTCTATGGGCAGTGAGAGAAACTGAGGCCTAGAGAGAAGAAAGGCCTCATATGGCGCGGGGAGCCCAGCGCCTAACAAGCGGTGGCCAGAGAGGGAGGGACAGGCCATGAGCGCTGCAGCACTGCCCTCTGCTGGCATCCTGGGTTGCACCTCTCCACAGGAACTCTAGGGACCTGCCGGGCCTGATGGCTCTTTGGAGACAGTGCAGGTAGGAACATCCAAAAAGGCAGGAGCAGCCAGCCTCTGCAAGCTCAGAGAAGAGGAGCTGCTCCTCTTCCTGCTCACTCCATTGGGCTGGAGGCTTTGCGGGGGGCCTGGGCCCAGAGGGAGTGGTGCTGACTCACCCTAAGCACTGAGGGTCCAGCAACTCCTTTGGCCTCAAGGCACCAGCTCTGCAGGCCACACACACCCCTCCCTGCCCTTCCTGCAGCACCAACAGCCTCTCACCTTCTCGTCTGGTGTGGGAGAAAACATCTTCTCTTCCTCGGGGTGCTTGGAGAAGTCGAAAGGGTAGGACACCACGAGGTCCCCCCCGTGGAGGCTGGCCGAGAGCACAAAGGGGATGTTCCGCATCCACTTCATTATTGCCTTGGTCTCAGGGGCCACCTTCCCAGGACAGAAGAGGTGCCGTCAGGGCTGCACGTACCCACTGACCTCCCCGGCTGTGCCACATGCTTTCCCAGCCTTAGGCCTCCACAGGGAAGCGCCACCTGCCAGGACTAAGGTGGCTTCAGCAGGGCTTAGCAGCTGTTACTGAGCAGGGACTCTGTGTTTTCGATGTCATGCCCTGAATCCCACCAACATCCCGGAGAAGAGCTGTCCCCATTTCACAGACAGGTGACCAAGGCTCAAAGCCAGGACCTCAGGGTCCCAGAGTGCCTCGCAATGCTCCATAGGGATGGGCTGGCAGCAGTGGCTCCTACCTTACCCCACCAGTAGTGCTGCGGGATGGGGATGTGGTCGGTGCGCGTGCCCCGGGCCTCCGCCAGCTGGTAGTACTCGGATGTCAGATCCGGGAAGTTGCGGTTCAGGTCCAGGTTCTGCGCATTCTGCCTCCCGCTTGTCCACCCGTTGTAGCCGGCACCCTAAAGCACAGGCCAGTCCCCAAGTGAGGGTCAGCACGCCCCAACCCAATTCCTCCCAGAGGAGGCCTGGGCTGAGGGTCAGAGCAAGGGTGTCAGGCTGTCTCTGGTCACTAGTGATGAGCATGTCAGCGTGTCTGGCCAGCTACCCTGACCTCCTTACCCACATCCCAGTGCCTCCTGCCTGGCCTTGGGGCCTTGCCCTGGCTGCCCCCTCCAAGCATTCCCATTCCCTACCTGAAGTACCACAGTAACTGCCACTCCCTCCCCACCTCCTCCAGAGCTCCCCTAACCCCCAGCTGGCACTGTCATGCCCTTTATATCACAAATTTTCCTTATCACATGCATCATCTTTATAATATACCTGGAATTCTCAGTGCCTCCCTTCCCCAAAGCAGGACTTTGAATCCCCTTACCCTTAATGACAGGCCCACGGCACTACTCGTAAGAACAACTAGTAAATGAACAGATGGGAAACACAAGGCCCAGGTATCAGGGTGCTCACTTCAGCAGCTGCCACCTCATAGCCATCAGGGTTCATGGACGGCAACAGGTGGATGCGGGTGGTGTTTATCAGGCGCTGGATCCGGGGGTTACCCAGCAGGTACTCAGAGCACAGGTACTGGGCCAGGTAAATGAGCATCTCCCGCCCTGCCACTTCGTTGCCATGGATGTTGCCAATGAGCTTCACCTCAGGCTCCACTGGGGAGGAATACAGCAACTTAAAGCTTTGTCCCAAAGCCCTGGGTCCTCAGAGGCTGGCCGGATGTGCTGGGACTGATTTATATTTGTTTTTACTCAAGAATCTCTGTGTATAATGAGTTCTCATCAAGGTCACCACTTTTATTGAGCTCACTTTCTATGTTTAGCCAATTATTAGCATGACAGGATATTAATAATAATATATGTTGATCCATGTGAATTTCATTGATAGCCCACTTGATGTTTGTGTAACAGTTCAAGGTGCACATTGGTGCTTAGCTGGGAAAGCAGCTGGCCCTTAAATAAATGAGGGTAGATGGATAGCTGATGGATGGATGGATGGATGGATGGATGGATGGATGGATGGATGGATCAATGGATGAATGGTTAGATAGATAGTTGTGTGGATGGGTGGGTGGGTGGGTGGGTGGGTGAAAGGATGGATGAATAGGAGAATTAATGAGTAGATGGATGG
>CAUYPK010159839.1:0-77410 GCA_963574355.1 Loris lydekkerianus | reverse complement strand
CCCCCCCCGCGCGCGCCACCCCGCCCCCGGCCGCAGGCCCCCCGGCCCCCCCCCCACGCCGCGCCGGGGCCGCCGCCCCGGCGGGGGCCCCCGACTTTTGTTGGACAATCTGTCAAGCCTTGATTCCTTGATTTCTGGGAGGTGCCAGTGTAGGGCTTGTGTCCTGCTTTGCCTACACAGTAGTTGGTACAGAGACATGGGATAGTTCCCCAAGCCCTCTTCTCACATTTAGTTTTAGAAAATGAATAAGTTGCCATGGGCTGGGAGAGTCTTTCTGTACTGCCTGGGATCTAGTTGGGTGTGGTGTGCATGTGTGTATGTTCATGTGTGTGTGTGTGTGCATATGTGTACATGTGTCTGTATGTGCTCTGCGTGCATTTGCCTGAATACATGTGCATGGGTGTGGAAGGCATGGTCTGGGCTGCGGTAAGATTGGGCCTAGGCCCAATCGGCAGCACCCAGATCCATGCTGTTTCTAGCCCTGGGGACTCACAGGAGAGCAGCACTTGTTCTTAGGGCTTTCATCTGTTGGGGGTTAATCTGTTGCTGTTTCTTGGACAGACAGACTGCATTCCATACTTCAGGATCACAGAACACTGGACAAGGTGCTCAGGTCCATCTGGCTCTCACAGTTTTTTGTGCAGGTGAGGACAGACCCAAAGTCCGGGTGATACTGGTCTTTGGGGCATAGAACCCAGCGTAGTGACTCCTGCTAGCGTGCTGTTCTCCACATTGCTGTCCTTGTGTCTTCTAGACCCTCTGTTCTCCAGAGCAGCCCCAGTGCCCCCTGTCCTGCTCCAGGGCTGTACCCCCAGCTCCAAGTAGCACTGGCTCCTCCTGCTGCTCACACTGTTCTGTCCCATCTCAGAGGTCAGGAGGGAGAGTGCTGGCCCAAGGCCAAGACCCACCCAGGACTTGGTGGAGCACCACGCATCCTCCAGGGCCTGGCAGGCTCTGCAGTGGGGGACTAGGCCTCCCCTGCCCACCTTCTTGCCTGCCTTCTCACAACTCCAGCAGGGGGCGGGCAGGGGAAAGAAAAAGAGGGACAAGTCTGACTGGGTCCTTTGGTGTCCAGGAGCAACTTGGAGAGGGCCTGTGGGAGGGGACAGGGAGCAGGGCCCTGGCACAGCCAGGAGGGTTGGCCTTTGGATGGCCTCCTACTCCCAAGACATCCTCTAGAGCAGTGGTTCTCAACCTTCCTAATGCCGTGTCCCTTTAATACAGTTCTTGTGGGTTGTGACCCACAGGTTGAGAACCATTACTCTAGAAGGTGGGGCTGTCTGTTCGTGCATGGGTGGGCTTGGTGGACCAAGCATGGGGTGTGCTGGGTGAGTGTGCTATGGGAATAGCCTCTGTCTCTCTTCTGCTATTGTAAAACCAAGAGCCCAGGGAGCTTGTCACTAAGACTTCTCACTGGGGTGGAGTGTTTCAGCAGCCCTCTGTGTTCCCTGCAGGATCTCTGGAGGCTTCAAAGAGGAGGTGGTCCAGCCCCCACACCTGGAGAAGAGAGTTGGAGAGAGCTCCAGGTTTGTGCCTCTGAACCCTTCCCCTGAGTGTCCCTGGGCCTGGGTCTCAGCCCTTCTTGGCTGTGGCCCTTTATCTCCCCTCCCTGCAATGGCCTCCTGATGCTAAGGGAGTTCCCAAGTACTTGTTTCTTCCTTTCCTTCCTGATCTTCCACTCATGCTGTTCCCTCTTCCCATCTATCTCCTCCCCCTAGAGACGCTCATTCCTCCTCCTCTGTTCTCACTGTCACCTGGGCCCCACAGAGGAAGCTTAGCTCTCCCTGGCCACCAGCTCACTGTGCTCCCTCAGTTTCCTTTATTACTGCAGCCTGGGCAGTGGGTGTTTCACCACTGATTTCTGTGTCTGCTATCCACTCCAGACCTGCTCCTCCCAGGCTGGCCAAGCCAGGATCCTCTGCAGTGACTAACCGGAACCAGTACCAGGGAGACGCCCAATAAACCTTTGTGAAATGCGTAAATGAGTGCAGTGTGGACTTACTAAAAACTACTTGTTTTGGGAGAATTTCAAGATATTTCATTCTTCCCTTTTTCACAACAGCAGAGAGAAAGGTAGGGTATTTAGGTCCTGGGGCTGAGCAGATGATAGTTCCTGGGAAGTCCCCTTTGAATGTGGTGTCTAAGGAATACCCCCATCACCTGGCCTCTTGGCCAAGCTGTTTCCCTTCCTGGGCTGTGTAGGTCCTCCCACAGGTACCTGGGCCCTCTCACAGACGTGTTTACACTCTCCATTGACTTAAAGAACGATTTCTCCTATCCATCCAGCTGAGCATGTGGACACCCTTGGGTGGGGGTGGCTGAGGGATCAGAGGTCTGGTCTGAGAGGTATCCCCAGCATAGCAAGTCTCCATCCCTTTCAGGGTCTGAGGCAGGCCTGGAGGGGATGGTGGGCTCTGGAGTGGTTGAGGAGCCTGGGAACCAGGCCAGGAGACCTTGTCAGGGCTCTAGCCCCTGGATGTAGCAGAAGTGTTTGGTGGCATCTTGGGGTTGGAGGAGGCCTGGGATCTAGGCCAAGGAAAGGGGAAGGCCTAGGAGGCAGTACCCTGGCCACTTGCTCTGTGACCCTGGGCATTTCATGCTCCTCCCTTAGACTTCATCAAAAGAGACTTGGTGGCTACTTTCCAGTGCCATTCCCGTGCTGTCACTCCAGATTTGGGAAGGTAATAGGAAGTTATAGGAGGTCCTGTCTGCTGCCCTCTGGGGCTGGTGAGAGCCCAGTTGAGGATAAAGGTGCCCTGTGCTGGTCCTGCTGGGCCTCATGCTCTGTTACTTCTGCCCAGCACTAGCCTTCACCTGCCTATTACCACCACAGCTCATGGCACCCTCCTTCTTGGCCCATCCCCACCCCTCAAGTCCAGCCTGGGCTCTGACTTGTTCCTGGCATGGGTGCTCCTGCACTCCCTGGTGCTCAGCCAGCATCTTCAATGGCAGAGTCTGCAGCACCTAGTGCCCAGGTGCTGCCTGGAGCTAGGCTGGGTGTTAGAATGCTGGGCTACTCATACCAAGGGCAGACCCTGTCCTGAAGCTGGCTGGAGGGCCACCTTTGGGTCAGTTCATTTTTTCTGCTTCTGATCCTTTCTGGAAAAAGATGGGGTGCAACCAGCAGCAGATAGGCATCTCAAGTCTCTGCTTCTCTGAATCTCAGTTTATTCAATGGAGAGATGCGTCCAGTCTTGACAGATGTGCTATGTTCGCCATGACACCCAGGGCAAATGCCAAATATGTATATACATGTGTATGTGTGTGTGTGAGTCCGTGTGTGGGGGTGCATGTCCAGCCTTGTTCCCAGGTAGATTCAGGCTTCTTTCAGGAAGCTTTGGAATGCTAGAAGATACTGCAAGTGAAAAGGAAAACAGGAAGAATAACACACTTCCCATTCAAGGACAAAGTACAGCTGCAGTGTTCTTCACTTGGGCCCTGGAACAGCTGCAGATTTTGCCCTGATTATTTTGCTGGTAAAATCTGATTGGTTATGATGTCCAGAAGATAAACCTGGGCTGTCCAGCTGAGTCCCATGCATGACAGAATATGGCCACTCTGGGTCAGAAACCACGCCCTACCACCTCAGAGGCAAGTGGGGCTCAGTCTGCTGTCTGGACGGGAGACGATCATGGCATGGAACCTGCACCCCGCCACCTTCCCTGGGCTGTATATGAATTATGAGATGAGGGTCTGGGAGAGAGCTCAGAGGGTGGGGGCCTGAGCTTCACATTGCTAGGGGCTGGGAGTTGGCTTATGAAGAAGATACATCATGTTCTCTTCATGTGCTTAATGGCCCCTTACACCATTATCTGGTGTCAGGTGTCCTCCTGAATGTTTTGTCCTTCCTGGAGGCATCCTCCACTTCAGCCATTGGCTCTTGCCAGGCTCCTGGAGGAGTTCTGGGTGCACGGAATGGGCCAGACACATTTCTGTCCTTGAGGAGCTCCCTACCCTGGCAGCCAGCCCTGGGCTGGGACCTGGGTGTTCTCAAGGAGGTGGCAGGAACATCCAGCATGTGGGGCCAGGGTGGGAATCATCTCAGGAGGTGGCCATCAGCAAAGGGATAGCCTCTGGTTTCTTGTAGTTCCCTTTGCAGGTTGGCTCCTAGGAAAAGACCTGCTGTAGTTGAGCCTACTTCAGGGGGGACCTGCATGCTCTAGGCCTCCCCTCTTACCTGTGTACACGAGGCTGCTAGTCATCCATAGGACCTTCTGGAACAGGCAGGCAAAGGGCCACAGATGGCTATGTCTGTGTGGCTCTGTGAGTCCCAGCACGAGCACAGCACACACTCACTCTGTCATGTCCCAGTTGGATGATCTTGGACAGGTTATCTGAATTCTGTGCCTTGATCTCCTCATCAGCAAAATGGGTGGAAAATTTGACTCCACTTCCCAGGAAGGTTGTTGAGAGAAAAGTGTGGTCATGTTTTTACAGAGTTTTACACAGCCTAGTGCTCTGTAAAAAAAAAAAAAGTGACAGCTGGCACTAAGCCCCTCCATAGACGCCACTGTGAGCTGGTCTTACAACTTCGGCTCTCTGGTACTTCAGTGCTATGTCCAGGGGCCCTCTTGCTTGGGGTTCCTTTCCCACAAAGGCCTGGCCAGGTCAATGAGTTGTGGGGCTCCCACATCCTGGGAGCTCCTCTCTATGATGCCTTCTGGTTCTGAGGCACTTTCCTGCCTCCAATAAACATGTTTTGTTAGGATCCTGAAGGTTTGCCCATGATAAAACATAATCTAAATGAACTTAAGCTAAGAAGCAATTTACTGGCTCTAGTCAATAAAAAGTCCAGGAAGAGCCACACCTTCAGGCATGGATGGATCCAGGCACTCAAGGGCCCATCTCTCAGGCTCTCAGCTTCTATATTCTGCTGCCTCAGCTTCACTTTAGATGGATCTGTCTCCACACATGAGTGGGATGGTCCTAGGAGCTCTGGCTTATGGTATCTTTGTAGCAGAACATGATTTCCCATGAGAGAAATCTGGTGGGAACTTGAGGAGTGGGTCAGCTTTCTTTGGTTGGATCTGGGTCTTGTGCCCATTTCTGGGAGAGAGGGGCCCAACTCACACCAACTGAGCAGATTCTTCTGGATAAGAAGGGGAGGGGAGAGGTGCTAGTAGACACACACTAACTACGAGGACTACAACGTCAAAACAATTGCCCTTTCTTGAACAGTTATGATGTGTCATAAAATCTTACCTTTTAATGGTGTACAGAATTTATTATTCCCATTTTACAAATGACAAAACTGAGGCTCAGAGAAGTGAAGTGAGGATTAGCTAAGGATGCATAGCTAATGTCTGACAATTCACATTCATAAATTAATAAGAGGTGTTTCACTAGGGTACTCTGGAGGCAGATGGGGCCCACCTGATGGGGGATAGGAGGAAGGCATGTTGTGACCTCATCTATGGCTTGTACAATGGGGAGAGGGCCCTGGAGAAGAGGTTTGCATGGAGATTGCCACATTCTCTGGGGACATGCTGAGTTGGAGGTGCTTGTGGATGTCAGGAGAAGATGCTGAAGACTAGTAGGTCAGAGGCATGAACCCAGCATTCTGGGAATAATAATGGCCTTATCTACTTTGCTTTTGGAATTTTATAGTGTCAGGAGGAAAGTGACTGCTGACAAGCTGGGAGCACCTCCCCTTTGATGGGGAGGCCAGCCAAACCCCACAAAGCACAGGCTGAGAGAGCTTGAACCTGGGACAGTGCCCACAACTTAGGCCACAGGTTCAGAGCCATTGGAGCTGGCAGATGTAAAGTTCTCTGGCAGTTATTTTAGTGCAAACACTTCAAGGATGGCGTTTACAAGGCCCTTGGGCTATGCCAAGGTATAAATATCAATCAGCTGGGACCATTCCATAGGGAGTTGGCCTATTACCTGAGGGAACACTGACCTTTGGAATCTCACAGAACTGGGGTCAGATTTTGACTCTGTCACCTAGAGGCTAGGTGGCCTTGGGTGTTCTAGAGCCTCTCTGGGATGAAGTTTTCTCTTCTGTGGAGGAGAGTAATGGCACCCTCTCTGTATGGGCTTATGGGGGCTCTGAGAGTGGTGGGGCTCATAGCATGTAGGACTCAAGTGGCCTTGGCTTTCTGTGTTTGGTCACTTTTCCTTTGCCAGTACCTGATAGATTGGATGGGAGGGCGGTCTGATGAGTCATGGTGTGGGGAATGACAACTACATGATCAGAGTGGACCAGGAGAGCCCTTCCTTTGCTCCTGCCAGCCCTCCCACCAAGAAGGCTGGCCCTCCCTGCTTCCTCACTGTCCTGTGACAGAAACCAATCTCATCCTTCATGGCTTGGCCTGACTGCCCCTTCCTCCTCACAATCTGAAACATCTGCCCCCTTTCCTCAAACCAGTCAGAGTGTTCTGGCTACCTGTGTTCTCACAAGACCACAAGCTCCCTTGTGGCAGGGCTAGGACTAACTCGCCTATGGGGGCAGGTCACTAACTTCCAGTGTGACCTTAAATAAGCCCTTGGGCTCTGTGAGTCTCAGTTGCTGGAGAAGTAGTGGCATATCTCAGAGCAGGTGGTGTCACCTAGTGAGTTAGGGACTCTATCAGTTATCTTTTCCACAGCAATGCTGGGTAACAAATAACCACAAGACAATAAGTACTCATCATTCCTCACATGCTGTGGAGTTCAGTGGGCCCAGGCCAGGTGCTCTGCTGATCTTGGCAGGCTCCCTGGCATTGGCTGGCTGTCGGCTGACCTGGGATGGCCCTGATTGGGATGGCAGCAGTTCCTCTCTGCTCCAGGTATCTCTGATCTCTGCAGGCTTGTCCAGGTCTGATCTCACAGCAATGGCAGAGGCATAAAAAGGAAGCAGCCTTGGTACAGGAGCCTGTGTAGAGCCTGCTTGTGCCATGTCTGCTCAAGGCAGCCATGGGTGAGCACCCATGCTGGAGCAGAGGCCCTGTGAATCTACTTGGCAAATGTGTGGATGCAGGGAGATGTGAAGAATTTGGGCTGTCTTTGAAGCCAGGACTTGGGCTTTTGACAGTGGTCACGTTCTGATTGCCTGCTGTCAGGACCCAAGCAATGGGGCAGGAGGCTCCCTCTGACTAGGGGTCTGCAGCCTTGTCTTCCTTCCCTTTCTGAGTAGTGGTTTTTCCTGGGGATGGCAATTTTATATGGGATAAATAGTTCAGCAGACCAATGTGCTGGAAATATAGCCCCCAGGATGGCTATGGAAAATCCATGCTAAGTTATTTTTCAGGAACTTAGTGACAACTGTACTGACTACTCTGTCTAATAAACAAGTAGTAGCAGGGGTGCTTGAACTTCAAATAAGTCCCTACTCTGTGTCAAGTACTAAGTATGTTTTCACATATTAATCCCGTGGTAGGAAGCTCTGGGCCCTTTGCATAGCTATGGAATGTAGGTTCTTTGAAGGGACCGTGTTCCTAAAGTTCAAGCAAAAGGTGGTCCTGAATGGCATATCCACCCACCCATCCTCTAACCACCTACTCATCCACCTACCCATCCACCCATCCATCCACCTAAGCCCTAGCTCATCCATCTATCCACCAATCCACCTACGAACCCATCCATGTACCAACCCACCCATCCACACATTCACCTACTCATCTGTCTATCTACCAACCTACACATCCATCCATTCATCCACCCATCTATCCATCCAGGCATCCACCCATCACCCACATACCCATTCTCCATTCATCCATCTACCCACCCATCTATCCAGACAGCCTCCCACCCACACATATATCCACCTACCCATCTACCTACCTATCCATCCACCCACCCAGCACCCTCAGTGTTTTCACTGCCTGGACCAGCCCCTGTCTCAGAAACTTTATGACCTAGGGGAGGTAAGTGCTAGAATATGAGGTTGTCTTGGGTGTTGGCCTAGGTGAGGGCCCAGAACAATAACTGAAGGGCTGGGAGGAGATGGGCCTCACAACCTAGAGATGATTGTGTGGCTGTCCCTGCAACCCTGTGTAAAGCCTGGTCTTGATTGCATCTCCTGTGGCCAGTAGCATAAGATGTTGGTAACCCATTAAGAAATCCCAGCCTGCAGGGTCCTTTGTCCTATGGGCAGATTTATAATTGGTAGTTAAAGAAGTTTGCTGAGTGACTTGTTTGGGGATGTAGGAGAGAGACTGTTGGTTCCCACTTAAGGAGAATAGGATGGGTCAGGCAGAATTAAGTACACCGCTACTTTTCCAAAGCCACTGTGAAGTCCAGACCCTAATGTCCTCCTGTGTGCTCTGAGCCAAGGTAGAGCAGCATTTGAACCCTATCATGGGGGCAGACCCAGCAACCTCCCTTGAGTCAGTCACAAAACAAATCTTTCCCTCTGTGCTATTACCTCTAGTCCTCCAGTGATTCCTCCTGTTACCCTGGAGATGAAATTCAGGTATCTTATCATGGTCAGAAACTTTCTCATGAAGACCTGCTAGGAGGCCAGATGCATGGAAGGTTCCTAAGGAGGGAAATGACATTGCCAGTTTCAGGGAGAATCTTGGGGTGAGCCCATGAGAGATCACCCGAGGGACAAGGAAGCTTCCCATCCCTGTGACATTGTCCCATGAGGGCAGAAAGAATATAGCCCCGGGGTCTGAACACCATCCCTCAGTAGGTGGGTGCTGTGCCGTTCCACAGGCTCATGCCCAGACCATCAGGGGTGTCTTGGGAGAATAAGATCATCACCACTGATTGGCCCACAGTGCGAGGGAGTGTTTGTTTCTTCAAGTTGCCTGCTTCTAGTCATAAAGGCTTAACATTGGGGTTGGAAGCCTTTGGGGGTGCTGTGGGGGTTAAGGGGATGGGCCATGGACAGGCTGGCCTGATGGGCCTTCCAGGCCTATAGGAGGAACCCTAGGAATTGTTCCCTAAGACCCCAGGCCTGCCACAGTTCCCTGCTATCGGATATGCTGTCCACAGTGGGGGCCTTGAAGTCCTGAAGGCCCCAGGGAAGAGTTCCAGCTTGGAACATTGGGAGGGCTGGATCCAGCCACGTGAAGCTGTGGTCAGGAGTTGCCCGTGGTGAGGGCAAAGAGACCAAGGTAGAGGTGGGGAGGGAGATGCCAGATCCTCATTCTGGAGCTGATTTTGAAAGTGGAAAGTCGGGGAGGTGTTTGGGCAGGTGTGATGGGAGATGTTGCGAGAGTGGCTGAGGGAGAATGATGCCTGTGTGGGAAGAAGAGCTCCCCCCTCCTCCTGCCTCCTACACCCCTCCCCCACCCCTCTGTGTTCCCTTGTGTCCTCATCCCATCCCCACCTCCTTCCCTCCCTTCTCACTCAGCAAGCAGCCATCTGCACCCACCACCCAGGGCTCTCCAGGGCCTACCTCTGTGGGCATTAGAAGGTGCTCACAGACATGGCTATGCAGCTTTAGTAAGAGATTTCTATGACCTGGGCCCAGGTATCAGTTGGAGGGGACAGTCTGGAGAAGAGTCTACTAGGGTATTTCTACCAGGCAGGCTCAGTGACCACTTTGCTCCCTGGAGCCTCAAGTGCTGCTACCAGCAGCCAGACCGGGATGGCAAGTGGGGACTTCTGAGGGCAGGGCTGACTGTCCTGGGTTGAGGGGCAAGGTATATTCTGGGCTCCTGGAGCAAGCCAGCAGCCCATCGTCCCAGGATGCAGTCACCTCCCTGAGACCCTGTGTGGACACCAGCACTGCTGGGGCCATGTCCTCGTCAACAGGCAGCACCTTCCATCTGGCCTAGCCAGTGGTGGCCTTGGATTCTAGGGGCACCTCTGTCCTCAAGAAGGGCTCTTTGGAGAGGAAAAAAGAACACATTTCAACACCTCCAGATTCTGAAAATGGATTTCTCCCAGGGAAACAGAGACTCAGAGCATGTTCTCTTCCCTGAGAGGGAGCCAGGAAAACAGCGGGGGGGGGGTGGGGTTGGGGGAGGAGGTAGGAGGGGAGACAAGGCCTCAGTGAGAATCTGAGAGAACCAGGACCTGGAGGCAGAGAGACTTGGGTTCAAATCATGGCAGCCACCAACCGGCTATGTACCCAGGCATGCGACTTCACCCTCTGAGCCTCAGTTTGTTTTCCTGTTCAATGGGAAATTCCACCCCTGTGAGGGATGCTGGAGGCTGGGATGTGGCTAAAGCAGCTCTCAATGTGCTCCTTCTGCAGGATGGAAAGTCTTTCTGAGGCCAGGGTGATATTGCCAGAGTGTTTCTGAGGGACAGCTCAGGCCCCAGGACAAGGCAAAGAGTGCCAGGTGCTCTGGGTCTGACTGTTGGGCCCAGAACCCAAGTCCTTGTTCTGTGGTCTCAGTGAAGTCACCAACTCTCTCTGGCCTCCAGTTTCTTCTTCCATAAATCGGGGGCAAGATCTCCACCTTCTGAGGTCACTGGGAGGATTAGTGGGGATGTGGCATAATGCCAGACCCAACCCCCGCTCTAGGGTTTGATCAAATCAATTGGGGTAGAGGCACCTTTAGACAGGGTGGGGCCTGTCTGTCCCTGGGCATGGCCTGGCTTTGACAGGACCCTCCTACCCCTGCTGATTCCCTCCAGGACAAGTTTTACCCCAACCCCACTTACTAGCTCTAAACTGGCTGGCAGAGCTCGGGGCTGCCTCCTCCAGGAAGGCTTCTCGCATGCCTGAAGGGCTCCCTGGCTTTGGCCTGGTGCATGCTGTGTTGTTTCTCTCAGGACATTGTAGCTGCCTCCTCCTGTTTTACAGGAGTTTTTACACCTCCGATCTCATTTCCTCCTCTTTGTCTTCTAGATTCATGTTTTGAAAGCTGCTCTCTGCTCAGGATGATGCTCTGCCATGGGACTGTCCACAGCTTCTGAAAAACATTCAAAGTGCCTGGCCTGGCCTTCAAGGCCTCCAGATGGGGCTTCCTCTTCCTTTTGCAGCTTCATTTCCTGCCCCTGCTGGGTGCTGACCTGACAGTCCACCCACGGAGACATTGCAGCAGCTGCTCTGCTCCACCAAATGCCAGTCCTTCCCTAGCACCTCATTCCTCAGCAGGCCTCTGAGGGGGGTGATGGGGCCCATCATCCTTTAATGAGGGTGCCGACCAATGCTCAGGCAGCCAGGCACAGTACTGTGCCAACTGGCTGTGGGGCTCGAGCTCAGGTCTTCAGGCTCTCACACTGAACTACCATTTCAGTGGTTACTTCCACCTTCTTCTGGAATTCCTTGCCATCTTGTCTTCCCACCGTAGCTGTCCTTCAGGGCTCAAGCAAAATTTTCTCCCCCCGGAAAGCCTCCTGAGGTTCCTTCTTTGGTCACCTCTTCCCAAACAGTCTGCTGCTGCCTTTTGCCCGTCATGTTGGTTCACCATGGTGCTGGACAGGGAGTGGAGATTGTGTCCCAGAGCCAGAGATTGCTAGCTGACCACAATGTTCATTCTGCTTCTCTTCTTAAAGTAAAGAAATCATGAATTAGAGCTGGACACATGACTGCTCATCAAAAGAGTCAAGTTCTCAACCTCTTGTGCAGCTACATGTAGCTATTTGACCAAATTGTTGCCAATGATGTGTAAGAAGTAACTTGTGAAACTTTTGGGACTTGCTCTTCAAGGAAAAAGAGATGCCTTCCTCTTTTTCACATTCCTGCTGTTGGATGATGGATGTTATGGCAGGAGCTGTGGCAGCTATGTTAACTATGGTAGGGAAGCTTGGTGTCGAGGATCACAGGGCAATAAGGTAAAAAGAGCTTTG
Source organism: Loris lydekkerianus (assembly GCA_963574355.1). Lineage (NCBI taxonomy): Eukaryota > Metazoa > Chordata > Mammalia > Primates > Lorisidae > Loris > Loris lydekkerianus. The sequence continues at coordinate 65,734 of CAUYPK010159839.1, read as the reverse complement.
CCACCACCATGTCAGCCTAGCCTGCTGAAGCTCAGACGGTTGTGTGTGTTTGCAAGTGGGACCTTCTATCTTATTTAATCCTATTATTTTGGCATTTGTTACAGTGGCCAAAAGCAAATAGGGGTAGAGAAGTTGACTGATGGTTTGCAGAATGACTAAGGCTGGCCCCTGTTGGCTTCGAGAATGCACTTCAGAGCATGTGGCACTTGGGGTCCCAGAAGAAGTGTGTCTGTGGGTTTGAGTGCTGCCTATGCCAAGTGATAATTGTGGGACCTTGGGCAAATCAGTAATGGGTCAGTGGCTCTGATGCTTCTTCTGTGACATGTGGGTAACAGTTTTTCCCACAGAATGAGGCTCTGATGACATGACACACATAAAATCCCAGCAGCAAAGGCCCTCTTATGTGTTGGTTCTTTTCCAGATACAAAATCTCCAGGTGCAGCTGCTTTAGTGAGAGCTGAAAGGGGGCACCCCTCTTCTCTCCTGACCCCTTCACACCTCCTCCTTTCTCCTTTTCCTTGCACCCCTCCACCAGGCTTTCCCTGGGAGAGTTGGTGGATTTAATGAACCCAGATGAAAACACTCAGCTTGTAACAATGAATATTTTCCACCAGGACTTTCTTTCCATTTGAATGAATGATATTGGATGCTATGGAAATGGCTGTAGGGGAGGGAGGGGAGTCTCCTTTCTAGAAGTTGTTTTGAATATTGCAGAATTACAGGCCCCGATGGCTTCCCCTGTGCCCTTAGTCCTAGCTGCCCCAGAAGAAGTGACCATTTCAGATGAGACTCTCTCACTTTGGAGTCGTCTGCCCTTAGATTCCCTCTGCCCCATCTCCCAGCCGTGCTGGTCACATTTCACCCCTGGGGAACCTCCAGGTAAGAAAAAAGGTCCCTCAAGCTCTGGCCCAGAAAGCCAGGGATGGACTATCTACCCTAAATGCAAAGACCTTCTAGCCTCGAAGGGCCAGAAAGTTGTTGAGATGGGAGTACCAATTGTTACCCAGTGTGGTAGTGAGAGTGTGGGGCGCTGAGAAGTTGGATCCTCCCCTCCACCAACCTGGTGTCCAGTGCTTTGGGAACAGGATACCCCTTCAAGCTTCAGTATGACGTAAACTATAAAAACTCAGTTTGAGTGGATGGTTCAGTTCAAAGTTGCTCCTTTAAAATTGTTTTGAATTGTAGTAATATACATATAATGCTAAATTGACCATCTTAACCATTTTTTAAGCATTCAGTTCCATAACATTAAGTATGTCCACATTATCGTCCAGCCAATCTCCAGAATTCTTTTCATTTTGCAAAACGGAAACTGAAACATTAACTACTACTAACTCCCCATTTCTGGCCCCTGGCATCTACCATTCTACCTTTTAATCTCCGTGAATTTAACTGCGTCAGGGCCCTCATATTAGTGGACTCATACAGGATTTGTCCTTTTTTGTCTGGCTTATTTCCCTGAGCATAATGTCCTCAAGGTTTGTCTGTGTATGGCATGTGTCAGAATTCCATTCCTTTTTTATGGTTGAATAATATTCCATTGTACAGATAGACCACATTTTACTTATTCATTCAACCACTGATGGACACTTGGGTTGCTTCCACCTTCTGGCTATTATGAACAATTGTACTATGAACATGAGTATGGAACTATTTCTTCAAGACCCTGCTTTCAATTCCTTTGAGTACATGCCCCCAAATTGAATTTCTGGGTCATATATGATGGTTCTATTTTTAATTTTTTAAGGAACCACTATACTATTTTCCATAATGGCCACATCATTTTATATTCCCCCAATAGAGCACAAGTGCTCCAATTTCTCCATATCTGTGCTGTCACCTGTTTTTTTCCCCTCCTCTCTCTCTCTCTTTTGATAGTAGCCACCCTAGTGAGTGTGAGTATGAGTGTGAGTGTAAAAGCTGCCTCTTTTACAGATGTGAACTGAAATCCAGTGAAGGAAGGAACTTCACAGTTCCTTGTGTGTTTGCGGTGCAGATGCTGGTGGAGTTCGGGGTTCCAGTATCTTTTGACCCCCCATGAGAGCTATATTTTCCTAGGGGAGGCTGATACTTTTCCCAAGAGCCTAGGGCCTCTGAGCTCACCTACAAGTTATAGGTGTCTATTCCTGGTGAACCATCCTCGGTGCACCTCCGGTCCCTGACCTGGCCTGTTCAGGAGTATGCCAGGCTGGGACCCGTGCAGCGGATTGGCACTCAGCTGCTTCAGCCTTGGTGGCTGTTCTAAGGGTGCCAGTGGCCTGAGCCCTGATTGCTCACACACCCCTGCTGGGTCACCCGCACTCCCAGTCTCCTTGTTTCCATTCTTTCCCACGAACTTCACGGTTTCATCATTGGTACCTACATCCTCATCTCAGGCTTTGCTGTGAGGGGAGTTCAAACCACACCAGGCCCCACTCAGATCCAGGATGTGCCACTGTGGGATGTGCTCCGATTGCCTGACTGAGCCTTGGGAGGTGTATGGGGCCCCTGCTCATTCTTCAGTCTTATGCCCAGTGTGGGGCCATCAGTGAAAGTGTCCTATCCCAACCTGACTGTGAATGGGCACATGACCCAGGACAAGGCAGAACATGAGTCTCTGGTGGTGGAATCCAAAGCCTGGGGATGGTCAGTACCAAGCCACTGGCTGGTGGGGGACTTCCTGAGAAACAGACACTGGGATGGGCTCTGTCGGGTCCTGGAGACAGTGATATTAGGCCAAGAGGAGTGAAGGCCGAGGGTGCAGGTGTGCTCAGGTAAGGGGGGAGGAGGGGAAAGGAGGGAAGAGTGAGCTCAGTGAAAGGAGGAAGTTACCAGAGACTGGGAAGGTCAGCAGGGCCCAGTCAGGAAGGCCTGAGGGGCTTGGGTGGGGACTTGGGGTTATGCGAGTTCCTAGTGCTGCTATAACAGCAAATTGCCTTAAGCATAATGGTTTAAAACAAGACCGATTTATACAGTTCCGGAGGTCAGAAGTCCAAAATGGGTTGCCAGGATGTATTTCTCCTGGAAGCTTTAGGTGGGGAATCTATTTCCTTGCCTTTTCCGGTTCTAGAAGCCATGGCATTCTTTGATTCATGGCCACTTTTGACTTCACAGCCAGCAATGGCTATGGAGTCATTCTCACTTCACCTCACTCTGATCCTTCTGCCTTCCTTTTCCACATGTAAAAGGTCACCATGATCACCTAGATAACCCAGGATAATCTCACCATCTCAAGATCCCTAAGTTAATCATCTCTGCACAATCCCTTTAGGCATGGAGGGTCATGTAGTCATAGATCACTGACATTAGAATGTGGACATCTTTGGGGATTGTTACTCTGCTGACCACAGGCTCTCCAGCCTTATCCCAGGAGATGGGAGGTGTTAAACAGGGGAAAACCGTAACCAGACTTGGATGTGGGAAACATCTCCTGGCCAGGCTGTTGCAGCCCTGGCTGAGGGAGCAGAGAAGACTAGAACATGGCTTATGTGGATTTTCCTTCATGGGGGGACTTCCCTCTCCTTCAGAGCTGGAACCAAGTCCCTCACCTAAAGGGGGTAATGCTCATTGAGTCAATGGAAAAACTGAATGGAGCTTCCAGGAAGGGCCTGGGGTCAGGTGAGAGAGGGACAAAGGGATTTGTGGTGGGGGAGGGGTGGCCAAGGGCTGTGGGTTGTACTCCATAAGATGTAGGACTGCTCTGTCACTGAGCAGAGGAACAGATAGATGCCTGTGCCCCAGTCACCGTGGATATACCACTCTGTTGCCGTTTTAAAAATCGAAGCCAATTAGCACTGGTCTGCTCAGGTGCTGAGAACCCCTTGCTCTTCACATTCTCTACACCTTCACCTGCCCAGCACCTGCCTAGCCCCTAGGCACAAGTTTCAGACTACACAGATAACCAGGGAAGGCCTCTGATTGGATGAAGGTGGTTACCTGACTTGATGGCTGGCCAGCCATAGGTTGCATCTCTGTGCTCGGTCCAATATGGTGAGGGGCTGAGCTGAGCCTATCTGATGGCTCTGTGTGAGTGGGACCTGGGACAGGTGTGTCAGGGCTGGACAGGAGCTTGTGGAAGGCAGAGCAGTACCCTCACAGGGCTCCCCTGTGGTCTGAGAAGATTGGTGTATGCCTACTGTCTGGGGAGTCTACTGTACAGATTCAGGGGACCCCCAGGAATTTCCCAGCACGTGGAACCTCTCTGTCTTCTTTCACCCTTGTCCCCACTTTTCTTCTGGGAGAACTTACCCTCAATCCTCCAGGCTGGCTCTGGGCTCAAAGCACTGTGCTCTTACTGGCCCTGGATGCTACTCTGTAGTGTGGTTTGAAGCATGAAACTCTGCCCTCAATTCTGTGAACTCCTGGGAGCAAGGCGTGACCTCATGCAGTCCTGAGAATCTGTTGAGCACCTGGGGTCAGATGACTGGAGAGTCCAGGGCGGAGATATGGGGTGGAGTCAGCTAGCATAGTGGAAGGGCCCCAGAGGCCCTGTTCAGGGGTCTGCACTTGAAGTCATTGGAGATGAGAGGCTCTAGGGCGTCCCCCAGTGCAGGGATGGCAAATTTCTTATGGGTAGTAGGAGCCAGTGTGGCCTGGCTAGGACTAAGCTTGGCAGTGGGGTCCCATGAGGCCAGCTGGGGCCCAGGTTTCCTAGTTGAAAGGAAGGCCTCGCTGTTCATTGTCAGGTGTGGAGTTTGCCCTGAGCTAAACCAGCATGTGGCCCCAGAGGCCCTGGCAACTGAGCAGGGACAGACATGAGATCTTGAGGAGGCCCCAGCCTCAGGCTGGCTGTGACTCTGGCTAGGGCGATAATGGCAGCACCTTTGCCCGAGTCCCACCCTGGGCCCTTCCTTTGTTCCTCCTTCCCTGTCCCACTCAGTGCTGGATGCTTAGACTCACTGCCCTCAGCTCCCAGCCCTGCTTGAGGCAACCTCTGATCCCCATCTGTGGGAGGAGTGCCTCTGGCCACCCACTCCTAGGCTGGGCAATGCCTGATTCTGCCCTCCAAACATGGCTGGTTTTCTGCCCACTGGGTGTTTGGATGCAGAAGTCACAGGTGCCCAGAGCCCTTGTTTGTTAGTAACATCCACTGAGACCTTTTTTCTGCCAGATGGGGGTTGGGACACACAGATAACACAGGCTTTACCCTTGGGAGTTTCCAGCCTCTGCAGACACTGACATTTTCAGAGTGAATAACTATGTGAAGGGGCCACTATAGGAAAGGGATGGGTAGGGCTGGTGAGGTCCAGGACCCCACCCAGCTCAGCCCTGCTGCTCTTCTCTGAGGATTCCACTCGCCGTGCCTCAGCATAGCAAGTTGAGAAAGTGCAAAGACCTTGAGGCACTGAGCGAGGACCTGATCTTACTCCTCCCCCAGGACCTTTGCATTTGTTGTTCCCTGTTGTGAACATCTTCCCTCAGACAGCTGCATGGCTCTTCATGTGAATAGGAGTACAAGATTGGCTACCAGATCAGAATCCAAAATAATGGTGACTTAGACGTGGGGAAATTTTATTCCTTGGTTAAGAAATATAGGTCAGGACAATCTCACAACTTGATTTACATCGTATTCTTGTACACGTATCGTCAGTTTTATTATTAATCTTTTTTTTTAATTTACTTATTTATTTGGTAAATATTTACATACCAATTATTCTTTATTAGGTTGCATTCTATGTAATGGCAACTCTATGAGCCAGCAACAATAGTTTACATTGATGAAACAGAACTTTGCTTTCTAAACCTAAATACTTAGGACTTAAGTGATAGAAACGGAAACTCTGGGTTTTATATGCTAGTTATACATACTTTCTCAATATAAATAAGAAACTATTGAAATAGAAAACATTTTTTTTCTAGATACCTGTTTAAATCATCTTGTTACTTCCCTTTGAGAAATTCTAAACTCTCTGGTTTTTGAAACCAAGGCTGCCCAAGTGCATCTGATGTGCCTAAGTATCTGAGAGTCAGTGGCCCATACGGTTGACCCTTCTGAGTGGAAAGTGAGTCACAATGTCCAACCTCCTTTCAAGGGGAGGGGCTTACCCAGGGGTTGAACACCAGCATGGAGGCCACCCATGAAGGTTGCCACCCTCAGCGTACAGGGGAAATGGAAGTGTTCCTCCCAGCTTCTGCCTTTAAAGCCTAGCTCCTGGGCAGTGACTCAGAGGAGCAGCAAGCAGAGAGGTTCCAGAACCTCCTAGTCCTGAAGCTACCTACCCGCCAGGAGGTGCTTCACCCCAGAAGCCAGATGCCCTCTGAACCCCACCTTGACCCTTCAATCATTGTGTGGCCTCCACTGCTGTCTTGGTTATAGGCTGCCTGGGCGAGTTTGGTGGGAGGGTCAGAATGCCTCCTGTTGTCTCTTCCTCAGCACTTCCCCGCTTCATCCCATACTTCTTTTTAGGCCAATGAGGAAGGACTATGAAGGATTGACTATTTGTTCTTTAGATATTTTTCAATTTTCTTGGAAATGTGAGGGATCCCAGAGGGGCCCAGGACTACTGGTTGGGCTGACCTCTGCATGCTGCTCTGGAGACCTGGGATGGGGAGGCAGCAATTCCCATGGTAGCCTTTCCAGGATCTGGTGGTCTGCGGCCAGGCCAGGCCCCAGAGTTGCATGGGAAGTCATGGATAGCAGCCAAGATTATGGAATTGTTAGCAGAGGGGAGTGGAACAATGGCGGAGAAGGTGGGTAAGGCCTCCTCCAGCTCCTTGGTCCCCGGATGAACCAGCTGGGTCTCCCTTGGGGCTCCTGAAGCCCTGCCTCCCCGCCCAACCCTGCTTCCACTCAGCCCACTCTATTCTGCTAGTCATTGAGGGGCAGCCACATGACCCATCCATCAGTGACTATCCTAGAAATGGGCCACAGACCTGCTATGTGGCCTAGGGGAGTTTCTGCTTCCTTGTCTTTTAAAGGGGAATGGAAATGTTTGTCCTGCACTGTTTACCAGGCAGAGGATCCTCTGCCACCTGACTGGGCCACTGTGGGTAGCTTTCTTTACCTCTCTGGGCCTCAGTTTCCTCTCCTGCAGGATGAATTATTGTGGGGTCACACAAGATCATGTCTAGAAAGCCTTTTGTACTTGGTCCCATCTGGAGTTAGAGCCTGGCACATGTGAGCTAAGAAAAGGCAGATTTGGAACTCCTTTCCCAGCCCAAGTCACATGTGGGAGGAGGCCTGGGGCTGAGAGGCTCGGAGTAGGGCCTCAGTGTCCCTAGGAGTGAGAACTGGCTCAGGCTGAGGGCTGGCTGTCTTTAGGAGGGGTCGGATAGCCTTGGATCTGGGTCTCCATCCTGTCTCTACTCCACACTTATCTTCCTGAGTCAGCCAATTGCTAAGAAGAGGAGGGGCCCTGCTGTCCCCAGAGCTCTCTCCTCTCTCCTTCCCTCAAACTGTCTTTATGGACATTGTCCTAGCCTGATCTCGGCAGCAGTCTGCTCCCGCCATAGCCTCTTTTGCTGGAGCTACAGGGGGCTCCTTCTGTACTTTCTTCCTCCTTCTCTGAGCCCACAAGGGACTTCTCTGGTCTGGGCCCACTTCCCTCTCTGCCTGCTCCATCATCTGAACTCTGCTGGTCCAGTCACCACTCTGTACTACCCCTACAGGTGGTCCCATACCTGCAGCAGCTCCTGCCACCTTTATCAGGATATTCCCTAGGCAGGTCACTCTGAACATAGCCCAGTACATCCTGCACATAGAGCCCTCCCTCTGCCAAATTCCACATCACCCTGCACAGCTCTGACACCTTCATCTCACTACTAGCCCCACTCAACCCAACTCTGCTCAGGAACCTTTTAGTCCATGGGTTGGCCCAGGCCTCATGCTGTCCTTCCAGAGTGAAAGAACAAATTGCTTCCTAATCACTGTGGCAGAGGCTGAAGGTTGTCCCTCAATGGCTATTCTCCCCTTCTTATCTAATGAAAGAATTCTTTGCAGTGCATGATTACCTCCCAAGACCATTATCCAGCTTCCCTTGCAGCTAGGTGTGGTCATGTGGCTATGTTTGGCCAATGGGATAGGGACAAAATTACCTGGGCAATTTCCACACCCTCAAGTAAGGCTCAGCCCTCCTCCCCTTTTCCTGCCTACAGGAGGAAATGTGGACAATGAAGTCAGAGCAGCAAGAGTGGAGGCCAGCCCCCAATGCCCTGGGGGAATAGAAGTCGCATTTCAGCTCAAATTTTTAAGTAAGAAGTCAACTTTTATTTGTTTAAAGCATGTCATTTTGAGTCTGTCACACATAGTCAAACCCATTATATACCTGCAGGGCACTGTCTCTGTCTCCAGCCCCAGGCCCTCTCCCACATTGCAGCCAGTCCTTGTTCCAGAGATGAACCCTATCCTGTTGCTCTCTTACCCAGTCCCAACCATGCTGTTAGCCCAGCTGTGCCTCCAGGCTGGGCCCTGCTTACCTGGCCTCCTCCTTAGTAGGAAGACCCATTTACTGGGCATGCCCAGCTTAGGACCTCTGCCTCCAGGAAGGTCTCCTCACTTCCCTCCCTCATGGGGCCTCTGCTACAGCACTTTGTCATTCCACAAATCTTTGCTGGGCACCTATTCATCAAAGCCAGGTCTTGTGCTGGGTATCAGGGACACAGCGGTGAACACATTCTAGACTATGATTATTCATTTCTGGATGCATCTGCCCTTGGGAGGGAAGCATTATCCCCAGTCAACTTCTGCACCCCCCTCTAGCACACTCTTGCTGAATGAATGACTAAATAATCACATAAACTGGAAGAAAGCTGAGAGGTCTGAGACCTAGCTTCTTGCTAGGGTTTATGTGGCCACTGCATTCTTAATGAAGGGCAGGATCTGTACACCTCTGGGGATAGGGCGCCCCCACCCCCGACGCCCACTGTCAGTTTTGCCGATCTGAATGCCCTCCTCAGCTGAGCTATGAGCTGTGAGCTGCGGCAGCTTACAACCCATGATGGCTTGGCTAACCTCTAGGCCCAGCACCTGCCAGGATCCTGCACTAGGGGAAAGGGCTGGTTCCTCTGGGTCAGGGTTCTCTGCCATCCAGGGTGGCCAGCTGGACCAGAGCTGCCACACATCAGGTTCTGTGGCAAGCCTGGCCCCAGGCATTGTGGCTAAGAGCTCCTGCTCTCTGGGGGTGGAGGTTACAGGGGCACAGATGGAGTGGAGGTCAGATTCTTTGGGTGAAACTGTTCCCTGATAAAATTCTTGAGTTGAGCCAGTTGCTTCAACTCCCACTGACATGTCAAAGAGAAAGGTGAGGGGTAGGTGCCAAGGCTTGACCACTCCCTCTGGCCTGGAAGGTACAGACCCACCCCCCTTCCTTAGGCAGCCCCAGAGAAGGGCACACAAGGTCTGGGATCAGGGGAAAGGGAGTCTTCATAGAGGAGGGGGCACTGAGAGATGAGTAGGAGAGCTTGCTGAGTGGGAAAGTGGAGGGAGGGTGTTCCAGGCAGGGGCATAGCATGTGTGGAGGTGCAGCACAGCCAGGGAGACACGGCACTGCTTGGGGTGCAGCAGAGTGACAGGCAGGAAAAGAGAGGAGACAGCAGCTCCCTGTTCAGTCCTGGGACCCTGTCCAGGGAAAAAAAGAGTGCAGAGCACCTTTGCAGGCAATGGGCAGGCAGGGAGGGTGTCTGCAGGGGGGTGAGGATGCCAGATCCAGGGATTAGGAAGAACACAGCAGGGGATGGGGCTAAGAGGGGCCACTGAGGACGATTGCCCAGGTTTCTGGCTTGGGCACTGGTGGGGCCCCTCTCTGGGGAAGGACCCCTGGAGAGGACCCTGTGGGCTGTGGGTGTGATACATCCTCTTTGGGAAGGGGTCACCCATGGGGTGGTCTGTGGCTCAGCATTTTCCATCTGGGCTCCTGGCTCTGTCCTCAGCGTGAGAACTAGCTGGGCACCAGCCTTGGCAGGGCTGGGCAGGTTTAGTAGCCAGCGGGAGCCTGTGCTTCTCCCTCGCCAACCAAATTCGGACCTTCTGGTGTTTACGGTTGCAAAGTGTAACTTCCTGTTTTTAAGAGAAAAGGATTAGAAACACTTATTAGAGAGCTTTTGAAAGGCATCAAAAGACTTCCTTAACATCAAATGACTCTTACAAAAGAGCCAGTTAATGATTTAAGCAACATGAATGAGAACCATACCGGCCACACCTCCTGTTGCTCTCACCACTTCCCACAAAGCCCAGGAGGGCTTGGTGGCCACGTACAGGGTGGACTGAGGGGACCCAGGGAGGCTAAAAATAGTCCAGAGGGCTGGGGAAGCCTTTTCTCTGGACGCAGGAGGCAGAGGAGATTGTCAGGGGACACTGAGTTTGGGAGTGGCCAGGCAACCTCACCTGGTGAGTCCTAACATCTCGCCTGATGGCTCTCTCTCCATTCCAGCATCTCAAACCCCTGCAGGCTTCTCTTGCACCCCATGCTTCTACTGATGCCCCCCTGGACAGCATCCCCCGACCTAGTTCCAGCATACCCAGCTGCCCACTGCTGGCCTTAACCTTAACAGTCACCTTTTCCGTGTCTAAATTGTCTGCTTCCAAATGTCCCCTAAGCCTGGTGGATTCCACCGTTTGTGTCCTCTGTGTCAGATGTGTGGCCTTTCCCCCCAGTCCAGCCCAGCCTAACCCAGGCCCCACTGCCTATGGCAGCTATCTCCTCACTGTCCTCTGGAGATGCCTTTCCCTTCTGGTGGTCATCCCCAGCCTCTGCTGCTGCCTCATGATGGACATAGAGGAAATGCAGATCCCACCCAGCTCTTGGGAACAGCCTTGGGTACAGAGTGTCCTGTGATTTGGCCATAGAGAAGGTGTGTTAAAGGCCTAGATATTCCTTGCTAGGTCCTGGGGCTGCCCCAGGGATCCAATAGATTTAATGGGTAGTCAGGGGTATTTAATGCTGCCAGAGAGGATGGGGAGATCTGAGGAACCTATGCCCTCTGTGTCATAGTTATGGGACCTCTGCCTCATTTTGTCCCCAATAACCCAGAGGTCCCTGACTTTTTCCTCTGCTCAATTTCCTGGGCTTTTTAGAACAGCCTTCCTGCCTCTGAGCTGGAGTCCCCTCCCCAGCCAGAGTCCCGCCACCAAGCCAGCCAGGTGCCCATGAGTCTTCCCACCCAGGCCTCATTCCCATGCCTAGCTGACCTCATAAGTCCTCCCAGGATAACCCCTAGTTATGAATATTTGTGCCTCAGTTCTGCTCCAAAGAGGGCACGTTGTTACTTAGGCAGCTATTAAACACTTCACTGGCTCCCAGAAAATGCCAAGGAATTCTTGGAATAAAAATAACAATGAATAAAGTTGCCTGGAAATGAGGCTATGGGGCTGAATTTGATTACGCCCCATTTAGAAGAGAAAATTAGCTTATTACAGCTGAGGTGAGGCAAGGTTTTCTGTTTTCTTCAGTAAAAAAGATGCTTTTCACCCCCCGTCCTCCCCCAAGGCTGGTGCCCTTTCCTCTCCCTCCTCCTCCCCCCACCTCCAGGAACAAGTTTAAAGATGAGCTGGGCCAAGATCACAGCTTTGAGGGCTTTCTCTCCTGGGGTGGGGGCAGAGGCCAATGTCCTGTGGCTGGCTCTGGGACAGCCACGGCAGCTTGGCCTCTGTTAACACATGCCGCAGTGGTGTCTGTGCAGATGAGGGACAGAGATAGCTGTAGGTACTCTAGAACCCCCTGTAAAGTTGAATCTGCAATTCCCTTGCCATCTGCCTATGCTTGCCCCACCTGCAAGTCACTCTCCACTTTTTGTGTCCTCGATACACAGACCTGCTTATTCACTTCCCATGTATACCTCACTCCCTCCACCCCATGTCCCTGTCCAACCATGACACAGATCTTATGTCCCTGGTAGAGCCCTGCTTGGTACCCTTCCATGGTTTCTCGTTGCCCTGAGGACAAAGACAGAGCTTCTCATGGCACACAAGGCTGTATTAGTTGCTTATAGCTACAGTGGTTGTTGATTTTGTGTGTCAATTCCACTGGAGCATGGAGTGCCCAGCTATTTAGTCAACATGATTCTGGATGTGCCATGAGGTATTTTGGGATGAGATTAACATTTGGAATGGTGGATTCAGTAGGGACCCTTCCCACTGTGGCTAGCCCTCCCTATTCTGTTGAAGAGCAGAAAGGCCATCCTTCCCTTGAGAAAGAGAAGATTCTTCCTGTTTGACCATCTTTGGGCAAGATGTTGGCTGTTTCCTGCTTTTGGACTTGAACTGAAATGTCAGCCCTTCTTGGTCTTGGCCTTCAGAGGGAAACCACACTGTTGGCTTTCTTGGTTCCCCAGCTTACCGACTCACCCTGTAGATTTTGGCATTTGCCCATCCTCCATAATTGCAAAAGCTAATTCCTTAAATCTTTCTCTCTCCATTATCTCTCCATTTCTCCCTCTGTGTAGCCTATTGGTTCTGTTTCTTTGGAGAATCCTTACTAATATAGTTGCTGTAACAAATTATCACAAACTCAGTGGCTTCAGACAACAAAAATGTATTCCCTTATAGTTCTTATCGGTCTCACTGGGTTGAAATCAAGGTGTGGTCAGCCCGCACTCTTCCCGGAGGCCCTAAGGGAGGATCCTTCCTAACTCTTCCAGCTTCCAGCAGCTGCCGACATTCCTTGACTTGTGGTTTCATCATGCCAATCTCTTTGCCTCTGCACGTGTCTGTCTCCTTCGTGTGTTTAACCTTCCTTTGCCTCTCTCTTTTAAGATACTTGTGAGGTGTTTACGGCCCACCCAGATAACCCAGCATCATCTCCCCTCTCAAGGTCCTTGACTCAGCATGTCTTTAGGAACATTATCATACATGTATGAGCTTGCAGGGATCAGGACCTGAATTCTTGGAGGCCACTGCTTACCACTACAGGCCCTTTCCTATTCCAGACACTGTGGACTTCTCTGGTCTCTCTTGGCCAGGAGCTTGCCTGGCATATGAGAGTCTGGCACACAGTAGGTGCTTAATATATGTTTGCTAAGGTATGGGTAGACAAATAAAAACCAGAGGGCTGCTTGGATACTGTCTCCAACCCTCTTTGGCAAGCCTTCCTAAGGCTCCAACAGCAAAGTCTTGGCAGCCCACAGTTTTCCTGGACATAAATCACAGCTGAGCTCTTCTCCTTCATATTTTCCTTCATTTCCAAAAACTTCCTGCAGCGATACAATGGACGTGTCTTACTTGAATAAGCAGGAGAAAGTTAATTGTTAAAATTTTCAGACACCACTAGCCCAGGGGAAGCCAGGCCTTGGTGGTAACTGCTGAGCGCCGACTGAATGCTATCAGAAGCATATGGATGGCTTTGCTACTGCAGTAGGGCTCATCGTGAGACCTCCCAAACTTTGTTCAGGCCTGGGGCAGTTTTTGAAACAAACAAACAAACAAACAAACAAATAAAAAAATGACAATGCCTGCCTGCCCTTCTCAACCCTGACCCAAACCTATTAATAGACCCAGCAGCAGCTGTCCAGGGCCTCCGTCCTTTCTCAGGCCTTTGTCTGTTGCCTGTCTAGGACCCTGGCTCAGGCCCAGCCCATTCCTGACTCCTGGCAGTGGCCTCCTTCTCCTGTCCTGGCCCCTGGGGCCCAATCTCAGTTCCCTCCTTCTTGGCTTTCCTTCTCTGCTTTGAATGCCTGACTCAGTCCCCTATTCTAGGTCTGATGTCCCCTACAGATGGAATGGGTGGGGATTTTTGAGCTTACTGCTTCCTGGGCTGCCAGCCCCTTACCAAAACCATCTCTAGGGCACATCCTAGTTGCAGCAGCAACTGCAGAAACCTGGTGGAGATGGGGAGGGCATGGGCTTTGGAGTCAGAAAGCTGTGTTCAGTGCTTTCTTTGGCAGCCCATATACTAAAATTGGAATGATACAGAGAAGATTAGCATGGCCCCTGCACAAGGATGACATGCAAATTTGTGAAGTGTTCCATATTTTTTTACCAGAATGTTTATTGCAGTCCAATTCATAATTGCTAAATTATGGAAGAAGCCCAAGTGCCCATTGACCCATGAATGGATTAATAAATTATGGTACATGTACACCATGGAATATTATGCAGCCTTAAAGAAAGATTGAGCCTTTACCTCTTTCATGTTTACATGGATGGAACTGGAACATATTCTGCTTAGCAAAGTATCTCAGGAATGGAAGAAAAAGTATCCAATGTACTCAGCTCTACTATGAAACTAATTTATAGCTTTCATATGAAAGCTATAACCCAATTATAGCCTAAGAACATGGGGAAAGGGGAAAGGGAGGACAGGGGAGGGAGGAGGATGAGTGGAGGGAGGGTAATTAATGGGACCACACCTACGGTGCATCTTACAAGAGTACATGTGAAATTTACTAAATGTGGAATATAAATGTCTTAACACAATAACTAAGAAAATACCAGGAAGGCTATGTTAACGAGTTTGATGAAAATATTTCAAGTTGTATATAAAACCAGTGCATGGTACATAATTGCATTAATGTACACAGCTATGATTTAATAAAAAAAAAAAAAAAAAGAAAGCTGTGTTCAAATTCCAGCATTCTCATGTTCCATGTCTGTGACCCTAGATGAGTTACAGAGACTCAGTGAACTTGGCTGTAAAATGAGGATGACAACAGGGATCCCCATTTCTCTGGGGTTTAGATGGATCATGTATGTGATGTGCACAGCACAGCTGGCCACACAGGCAGAAACCAATCAATGTTAGCTTCATTTGTTATCTCTTAACCTCTCTGCACCTTGTCTATAAAATGGGTACAGTGCCACTTGCATGTGTGAGGATGGCTATTGTTGATGTGGTGCCATTGCAACAGGAGCCAGGGCATGGGCAGAAGGTGGGGTGAGGCTGCTCTGAGGCAATTGTGGGACCACTCCCACTCACTGTTCTTGGTGTCTGTCTTCTCCTCCTCCTCACCCTGGTGGGCCAGGAGGTGTAGCCATGTCTGAAGCTGCAGAACAACCCTCTTTGCCCTTTGAGGAAAAGGATGTATGGTATGGAATCAGCAACAAGGGGGACTGAAGAAAGAATTGGGATTTGGCCTTTGTCAGACTTCTGAAGGGGCCAGAGTGCTCAATCTTACTGATGGGTTAGCAAGTGGATGATCAGATGGGCAAATGTCCAGTGGCAGGGATGTCAATGGCAGACTGGATCGACAGACAGAAGATTGATGGATGAATGACTGTGGGTGGATGGTGAATGGTGGATCAATGGATAGATGAATCCTTGGATGGTGGGGTGGATTGACAGATGGCTGGCCAGCCCAATTGATGAACAGAATAATATATGTGGATGGATAGATGGGTAGAAACAGTTGGATAAATCAGTGGATGTTTACTGACTGCCTAATAGTATCAATGAATAGATGGACTGAGGTATGTAGGGACAGACAGACAGATGGTGGCATGATGACCAAGGATGGACAGATGTCTGGAGCTGCTCCTCAGCTGCTTCATTGCACAGTAATTGAATTGTTATTAATCAAGTCGAATGAAGTAGAAAGAAATGGTGGGAGGGTGTGGGCAGATAAGGCCCTTCCCATGTCCTAGAATGACCCCTGGGTCTACCCAGAGGCCAGAGGGCCTGACCCAGGCAGTTGGGAGCCAGGGCAGGGCAGGACAAGCATGTCTGTCATTATCAAGGGCCACTTTCCTGTTTCCTTGGGGCATTCTGTTGCCACCAGGCCAGGCTGAGTTGGTTCTTCCTGCTTTTCTTAACTCTTTGTTGTCTCTGTTCTTCTTGAATTAGCTGGGCCTGAGAACTGGCCTTTGGGCTTGGTGGGAGTGGAGGGTCAGGTCATCTTAGGAGCAGAGGGGAGGGCAGGCCCTAGGCTTGCTCAGGAGCTTGGCTACCTCCCACAGAGGAGTGTGAGCAGAGCCTCCTGGACTGGGTGGGCTGGGATGCAGAACTGCTTTGTTCTCACTGGCCCCATGATTTGAGCTAGCACTTTCCCTGCTCCAGGCCTTCCTGGGCTAGACCAGGAGGTGCCTTTGGCCCCATGGAAGTCAGCATTGGAAAGGGAGCCCCATAGATAAATCAGAAGCCATCCTCCCCCCCCACTCTTCATTGGCTCTGCTAATTCCTGCACCAAACAAGTTGGGGGGGGGGGGAGGCTGGGAGGACCCTGGATGGGACTGCCTGGTTGTCCCTGGTGGGTTTCTGGGGGTTCTGAGGCCGGTGGGGGAGCCACAGTAAGACTGGGGGGTGGATCAGGCAGAGACGAGTCTGCCAGACATGGGCTGGCGTCCAGGCTCTGCATGGAGACCAGGCTCTAGCTAATTAGCTCCCACCCACCCATATCCTCCCCTCCTCCCACACGCAGGCTCACGTGAGAGCTGCCATGCACCCTATATCACCCCACACCCCCAGATCTACCCACCCCTCTCCACGCCCTCTGCAGATGGCCCTCACAGCAGCCCACCCCATGTACCCTCTCAACTCCCCCTCCTTGCTGCCCACGCTGCCTGGAGATACCATGGCAGCCTCCTGCCTGAAGGCACCCGCTCCCCTGTGGTCATAATTACCCACACGGTAGCACGCCTGAGCTCCCACACATGGCTCTTTCCAGGTCCTGCAGGCTGGGCAGACCCACAGCAAGGGCTCTCCCTCCCCAAATGAGCTGAGCCCCTATGCTGCAGGAGGCATGCATGTGAAGTGTGTCTCAGAGAAGCATGTCTGGGTCCTGCAGGTCCAGGTCTTGGAGGTAGGCACTTGTTTCCTGCCCTTTGAGTCTTAGGCACTGCATCTTTGCAATGGGCTGATGCAGGGGAGCAGGTGCCTGACGTACCTGCTGTGCCTCTCAGCATCCTCTTCCCAGACCACCCCGCCTCCCCTACCTCAGGCTACTCAGGCCCCACACCCTACCTTCCTCTCCAGCCAGGCTCTGTGACAACCCTCCTTCTGGCCACGCCTTTCCCTTATCCTGCCTCAGTCTTTTTTCCCATCCTATGTGGCCATCCCTGAGCCTCTTTATCTCCATGGGAGCCCCAAGTCTCTTTATCTCCATGGGAGCCCAGACACCACCCTAGACTCTCAAATCTCGGCCTGTGGCTCCTACCACCCTCCTCCACAGCACACCTGAACCCTATCCATACCAAGGGCTCTGCCTCTGAACACCTATGCCCCAAGCAGCTACTCCCTGGCCAACCCCTGACACGCCTTAACTCCTGATGCCTGGTTCTTGACATCTCTTGCCTCCATGGTCAGCTTGGCCTTGGCAAGTCCCTTCCAGCTGGGCTGAACCCCTGGGTCCCTCACTCCTGCTTCCACCTGGAAAGACACCAACCTGGGAGAGCCCCTCTGAGGTCTACAATGTCCCCTGTCTCCTGCCTCAGGCACTGCCCCTCTCCTTTTCTTGCCCCTGTGCACAGAGTAGGTGGACACCCCACCTCCTGCCACTGAAAGTTGCACCCAACTGGACCCTTTCTGAGACCTCTGGGCTCAGATCCACCTGCTTTTGCCTCTCCTATGACCTGAGTTACCCACCTTCCGCCCCTTCCTGAGTCATGTGTCTCTTTCTCTGTGTAACTGGATGACCCATGTACTCTGGGTCCTCTGACGCCCCTGCCCTGTGGCCCTCCATCCCTTTGTGGAAGGAACAGAATCTATACTCTTCACATGTGTTAGTTTCTCTCACACTCAGGGCTCTTTGTACAGCCCAGGCTTCTCTCCAGACCATCATGCTCCCCTGCGGGGTGCTTCCACTCTTTCCTACACCATGTCCTAGGAGGTACATCTCAACAGCCAGGTGGTGGTGGGGAGTATACCTGAGCCCTCTGGCTTCCACTTGGGTTTTCCCAGTGGAAAGTGGTCTCAGGAAACTGGCAGGCAAGAGAGTGGAGGTATTGTGTTTCCAGCTTCCTCCCTAGCTCGGTGATGTGGGCTGACTGTGCCTCCAAACACAGACCCTCATCCTCCCAGGGACCCTCCCCAGACAACTCTACCTCTAGCTGCAGGTTGCAGCCACTTCTTCCCTCCCTGTGTTCTTCCTGGCCTGGGGCCAGGGTAAACTGTGCCTGCTGTTACTATCCCAGAAGACTGAACAGGCCTGTTTCCCCTACCCTGCCCGCACCTGCCTAACCACCCACCCCTCCCTTTACAGAGTCAGCAGCAGTATTCTGTGGGCACTGATTGGCTTGGCCCCTGTGTCCAGCGACCCAGTGGTCCTTTCTCAGGCCCCTCAGTGGTATTAGGCACTATTGTCTATGCCTATTTTCCTGAAACCTTCTCTTCCCTGGGGACCTGGTGCCCTGCATTATGGTTGCCCTTCTTCCCAGCTGTCCCACTGTTGGCCCAGAACTCCAGCCTCTGCTTGGGTTCTGCCCAGGTATTTACTCATTACCAGGTTTGCCCCACTCTATGGGTACTGGGCCAGGGACCTCTGGAGCTTTACTGCCTCCCACCTAGCTCAGCCACCTTGCCCACTCTTGAGTGCCAGTGGATGCTACATACTCCCTGCACCCAGCTGCCTTGCATACCTGTGCTGAGATGCCTCAGGAAAACACGCAAACATCCTGCTGAACTGCTTCCCATGGACATCCACATCTCAGTACCAGAACTCCCATCTACATGGTGCTATAAACCAGATCTTTCTCCTCCAGCTGTACCTCCCTTGTATCAAGTCCTCTGATTGCCCTAAATGCTCCCTTCTGGCCCACCTGCCATCTCTGCTGTCACCTGCACAGGCCAGATCCTTGTCCCTCTGTGGCATGGAGGCAGTTTCTCCCTTCAATCCATCTATCACTCATGGGCCCAGCTGTGGTCTTCCCAGGGTCACTCCCCTCCTTGTTCAGGCCCTGCCCCAGGCCCTGGTCACTCAGCTTACTCTGTAGGCCCAGGCACTCCTAGCCTGTCTCCCTTCCATGCATATTTGGGGTCATCCTCAGTCCTGAGACCTTTAACACAAGGTTCCCTTTGCATGGTTACCTTCTTCCCCTAGTTTGCTGGCTTCACTCCATTATGTCTCTGCTTAAGTGCACATCCATGGCAGCTGACATGTTATCATTGGCTCTTGGACCCTGCAGTTCCCCTCATGCACATGGAGTGGTGGTAGCTGAGGCCAGCTTGCCTGTACAGGGCCTGTCTCTCTTCTTAAGGCCATGCAGCAGGACCAGAACCTGGCAAGCTGTTCCAAAACCCTGCCTGCAGTGATGATTAAGAAGAGAGGTGCAGGCTCTTTCCCTCCTCCATCCTGGAATGCTGGAATTGATGTCAAGGGCTTCTCCCAAGGGAGGTAATGACTTCCCCCTCCCCACAATGCCAGGTGCACCCACCACCCCCATGGGCTGAGGAAGACTTGCTGGGGAGAGGAGTCACAGCCCCTGCAGCCCAGCCTCATCCCCCGGGGCTCACCAGCTCACTCTGCCTGGCCCTTCTCAAACCCTGTCAGACTCCCCTGGGCGATTGCCCGTGTGGGTGGTGGGCGGTGTGGCTGGAGTTGTGCTTTTGACACCACTGCAGGGAGGAGGAGGTAGCTGCTGAGTGCCTTTCCTAGCTGCTCCCTGCGGGGGGGCGGAGGGGGTAGGGTGGGTTGTTTTTCATGCTTAGAGGCAGGCTTTGCTAGAATCAGCAGGTGATTCAAGGGACTCTGGGGGATGGGTGAGAGCTTAGGCCCAGGCCCTGCCCAGAAGCGCCCACCCTGAGTCGGCTGGCAGTGTCCAGCCCAGGCCATGCCCCGCCAGTGGCCTCAGATAACTCCTTTCAGCCTCCTGCTTGGGAGCAACATTGTGGGGGGAGCGGAGCTTGTTGACTCAGCGACACGGAGTGTTTGTCATGTTCTGCAATGTGGTTGTGGATGCCTGCCATCATTTATCATTATAATTAAGTACAATTTGGCAAGGGGGTAGGTTGGGGAGCTGTCAGACCTGCTGGCTGTGCCTGCCCGCACCGCACTGCAGTACCAACCCAGCACAGGTGAAAGTGCATGGTGGGACTTTGGTCAGCTTCCTGGGTCTGGCTAGGTGCTCTTGCCCACCTTTTTCATGGAGCTGAAGTCACATTTGTACCAGCAGACCAGCCCTGCCTCAACTCTGGGCAGACTGGGGCCAACTGCTATCTACCCTATATCCTATCAGGTGGACTTCTGGCCCCCAACATGGCTAGAAGCAGACGCAGAAGAGCCTGACTGAGGCCTGGTTCTTCCCTGCAATGGAACTATGGCATCTGGTCACAGAGAGAAGCTGGGTGTGGGGCATCAGTGTCTGCCCCTCTTTTGTGCCTGAGAGGCCTTGGGCCAGTCACTTCACCTCTCAGGTCCTCTTTTTTGGCCTCTGCAAAATGATGATCCAGAAAATCTGCTCACCACTCACCCCTTGCCCACCTTTCAGGCTTCTGCTCACATCTCAGACCCTTGGGAAGACTTCCTGCAAGCCCCTTTCTTGAACAGTCTCTACTTATTGCCTCTAATTATATGTACAACTGTCTTTTAAATGCACTCTTCCTTTCCAAAATGTGAGTTCTAGAGGTTAAAGAATGGTGCTTGAAAAGTGTTCCCGTATATCCTGGCATGGGAATACATAATTAAATGAATAAATGAATGAATGATAAGGGCTTGCAGATGAATCAGCACGTTCGTTCAGTGAAGGCTCACTTACTAGTCCTCTGTCCTGGGTTTTGGGCTTGAAGATAGGGTCACAGCTGTTTCACAGACTTGGACACACTTTATGTTTGTTGACTGACTAAAGGAGAACATGAATACCACAGCGACTCTTAACTGGCACAAGAGAGAGAATTCTAAAGGAATTTCTGGAGGAGATGAAATCTAAGCTGAGACTTATGGAGGAGTTTGTAAAAAACAAACTCAGGAGTAAGGAATCATCAGGGATTGCTCTTTGGCAAACCCCTCTGAGGGTGCATTTAGGGTATGGGTCTTGGGCTAGGTCAAAAGGCAGTCATGGATACTGTAAAGTCTGATGCTTTCTCACCAGCATGGATCAGAGATCTCTATTCATAGAGGCCTCTCTTGGAAAGGCAGGAGCTGCGGTACAAGCCTTGCTTAAAGCTGCTTCTAGCCTAGCTTCTCCCTAGACCACAGATGGCAAGGAGATTTTATCTTATATGTCAATTTTAATCAGTGGTTGCTTTGCACACTGTGCTGAGAAGGATTCTGATGTTCAATATGAGCTCAGTGGGAAAGATTGATTGGTGATTGATTAGTGATGTCTATCATGAGTGAGGAAGGCACAAGCCAGGGTATTCATGCTGTGGACTTAGGATTCTGTTCTAGACTACAGAACACAGACTATCATATGGGAAAAGCTCTTGGACATCATTGGACCTCTCGTGTTATGGAAGGGGAAACAGCCTCAGTGAGGGACAAGGAGCAAGACTATCATGAGTTAATGGCAGCATGGGTCTTGGACCTCAGCTGGTCAGGCTCTTTTCCCCCATCCATGCTGTTTTTTTTTTTTTTTTTTTTTAATGTCCTGCCAGCCAGAGGCTTCCCCAGGCAGGAGCAGATCTTAGGCTGGTTCTGGGAGCAGGCATTCTACAATGTGATGTGTGTGGAATGGCCCAGACATGCTAGAGCACAGTGGGGCTCTGGACAGAGGGGCCCAGGGACCTGGTTCCTATTCTAGCCCTGCCACTTTTGGCTGTGTGAACTAGGTCAAGCTATATCACTTCTCCAACCTGCACAGTGGGGTTGATTAAGTTGTTTTAGGGTTAAAAGAAACCCTTCATCCTATAAGCACCCAATGGGCAACAAGGGTTGCTGAGATACACAGGCAAGCACAACAGATCCCACTGCTCACTGTTTGGCCAAGGAGACAAAGTTTGCTCAAATCATCACCCCTGTGAAAGTAGATTCTACTTTCTGGGGAGGTCCTACAGAAGTAGTGTTCAAGTCTTGCTACACAGATAATTCCATGATGGCTGGAATTATCATTGGGGAGGTCAAGGATGTACTGAGCAAAAGCCCCCATCTGAGGGTCAAGGATGCCAGGACACAGCCCACACTCTACCTTCCTATTGGGCCACTGTGGGGCTATATCCTCCTGGAGGGACGCCTTACTCTAAATCTCACAAAGAGGCCCTGTGAGATGGCCACTGCCTTGACCATTAAGTTTTTGGTTAGCACCTCTGACAAGCTGTGAGGCAGCCAAGGTTAGACAGCTGCAGCATCTACCTGGGAGAATGCACTGAGGCTAGTTCTGTGGCCAGGTCCCTTGTGGCCTTGGGACAACATTTTTTTCTCTCTAGGCCTCAGTGTACCCCTATGTAAAATGGTACTGAGGCCTGTCATGCATATAGATGGTGCCAGCCCCTGGCAGGAAGGAAGACCCTGCCACCCACACTGCCTAAAAGGTGGTAATTCCTGAGGGGTGCAAGAAGTCCTGGGCTTTCTCTAGGCCTAGTGTTCTGAGACTCTGCCCCAGCCTCTACTGCTTACATTGTCACCTGCTACAGCCCTCTCTGCACCCCTGTCACACTGACCATCTCCAGTTCTTGCCTGGGCACAACTCCCTCTGCCTAGTTTTTGCTTATGCTATGCTTTCCACCTGAAGCAAACCCCCTGTCCCTCCATCCTACCCTCCTCTGAGGCCTCACACAAATGTCATGCCCTCCCTGAAGCCTGAGTATTCTAGAGACTGGTTGGGGCTTTGGGACACATCTGAGAGCCTATACTCTGGAGGCCAGTGATGGTGGCTGCTGTTTACCAGGGGATGATTCTGTAGACCCTGCGCAGAAAAGACTGCTAGTCAAGAGCAGCTCTGCTCCTCACTGGGAACCTTGGGATGCAGCTCAGGGGTTCACACTGTGCACAGAGGCCACAGGCAGCAGGAGTGAAAGGCATGGTTGGTACCTGAAACTGCAGCTCTGGGGACCTATCCTGGTCCCAAGGATAGGCAAGCTTACCTGCTATGGGACTCTGGCACACCCAATGTGTGGGTGTGGATGGGAGCTGATCCAGGCACCAAATGAACATTCAGCCTCTTCCTCCATTTCCCTATCTGGTGCTGTGTTGGTGGAGGGCTGTGGGCATCAGACACACAGGGTTTGGGGAGGGCGGCCGTGGCAGAGTGAGTTAGGGTGCTGCTGTGTTTGTAGCTCCCTCTTCCTCCTGAGTCCCTGGGTCCTCACTGGGTGCTGGCTTTGTTTTTCCATGGATCCTCTCAGGCCCTGCCACAATAGGTAGCTGGTTACAATGGCCACTTTTAACCCAATAGCCTTGGTCAAGACCTGAAAAACCATGGGGGTGGGGTACTTGGGTTGGGGCTGACAGACCATGGGGCCCCCACCCACTTGGGGCTGGGCTGTTGTTGCTCACATGGAACCTGGTCCTGGGATTAATGAGTCCAGGAAATGACCCCTTGCTCAGCCTGTCCGCACTGGGTCAGCCTGACACCATGGCCCTACCTGGGTCAGGGGGTGGTCAGGAAGTTCTGTGGGAGAACTGGCAGGGGTGGGTGTTTGGAGGGAACAGATAGGGCAGGGCGAGCGGTGGGCACAATGCTGGGGACATGGAGGCTTGGGGAAACATGGGTTAAGGGTCCTTTTCTGAGAATGCAATGACAGTTCCTCCAGGCTTCCCACCCACAGTCCTGGAGCCAACACTGAGCACAGGACTGCCCTCACGGCCGTCCCCTGAAACCTGTTTGAGCTTCCTTTTCCACCTGATTTTAGACCTCCCCTTACATCACTCCAGGCACTCAGGAGACTACCTACAGAATCCCTTTACAAACTGTAAGGCCCACAGCTGCCCTGGTTGTATCTTTTCCTTCCCTGGGCTTGAAAATCTAGAGTAAGGGGCCTGGACTGTGGGACCTGGGGCCAGGCTGGGCACCCACAAAGGTGCCCTGAACTGTGCTTCTGCAGGGCTTGGCACTAGCGGGTGTTTCCCCAGGGCAGTTGTGTTGCAATCCTTCTTGGCCACAGACCCCTGTTTCTCTGGCAATTGTAGGTTTTCTCAGTTGTGATTTGGACAATGGTTTTTCCCTTCTAAACAACCATTCTGGAAAAAGGGACTCTAACTTCGAATGAGCTGGCTGCAATTGTTTCACTTCTTTCCACAAACAGCATCCTCTACCCCAGATGCCCCGTCCAAGTGTCTTCAGACCCAAGAGCAGCCCGGGGGCCACCATGAGGTGGGGTCTTAGGCAGAGGCTGGGGCCTTTCCTGGGTCTTAGCTCTGTGACTGCTGACCTCTTGGGCCTGGAGTCTCCTGAAAGCCTTTGGGGACACAGAGTATGGTCACTTTGGAGTCTTCCCTGAGTGCCTGCTGTGTGCCAGTTTCTGGCCTCATCCCTGCCTCTCCTTAGTCTCACCCAGAGGTTTCAGAGGAGCAGACAGTTGTCAAATGTCAGGACAGGGCTTCAAAGCCAAGTCTGTGTCCCCTATACCTGCCCACCTATCACTGAGCACTCAGTTTCCATGTTCTTGTCTGAGCCACCAGCATTTAGAAACCCACAGCAGCCTTCTGATGTCTGCTTAGTGACTCTTACTCCCATCCCCAGTGTCAGTGGACTTGGGCTCAGAGATAAAAACCTGCACAAAGCCATACATCATAAGTGGTGGACTAGGAGCTGGACACAGTGACCCCTGGTGTGAACAGACACCAACCTCTGTTCCAGATGGGGGCTTAGGAATGACCTCCCTTTTGGTGAAGGGCCCAGACCCTCTGTCACCCACCCTGCTCCATATGGCAGGTAATGGAGGACTTGAGGAGTCCTCAGGCTCACGTCCTGGTTTCAGCGATGCGGAAACCAATGTCATGGTGAAACAGGTGTCAAGAGGTGGAGAAAGGGGTGGGTTAGTGTCTCCTGGTCCCACCCAGCTCTGCCATTACAGGATCTTAGTACCACCCTTTTTTAGGCTTGGTGGTACTTGGTATTCAGGGCAGTGCGGGGAAGGCTCTTGGCATCTTCCTCATGAGATTTTGAGCTTTGCCCAAGGCCATCTGAAGACTGGAAATGGCATAGAAAAATTGGTTTCTGTACTGCTAGAGTGGACCCTACATTGTTGTGGTCCTTGAGTCCCCACTGCTGCTGTCTGTGATTTTGCTGTCGCTCTTGTAGCTGACAGAGGAGTTGCAGTGACATTGGGTGGTGCACAGCCCTTGCATGGTCATCAGGGGCTTCTGACCCAGTCCTCCAGAAGGTGAAGGCAGAGATTGCAGGTGTTCACTGTGCAGATCTCTCGGGGATGCTCCCTTCTCAGCCAGGCCCTGGCCCCCTGCCCCTTGCTTCTATCCTTCCTCTTGTTAGTCTCTGTGGTCCCAGTGCTAACCTAGTGCATGGTGGATGGTTTCTGAATAAAGGAAAGATCCTGTAGGGTGGGATATTCCTATACAGGAAACCTGCTGACATTTAATTTTTTGTAAACAATGATATGAACATGTTGATGACAAAAATTCTATCAGTTGAAATTTAAAAAACTAACACTTTTCACTTTGCCATGTGTAGATGCAACATCAGAAGATGCTACGAAAGGCTGTGTTTCCAGTGGTTTTAAGAGCTGGCCCCATGTGCCAAAATTAAAGAACCGAGGAGCTGGGCTTGTGACTTCTGGAGTCCCTCCCAGCCAGCCACAGGCTGCTGGCCCGGCCTGCGGAGCAGCCCCTTCAATGTGCTCAGACTCCAAGGGGCAGACAGAAACCTGGCTGAACCAAAGCCCTAGATCATGTAGGGGAGGTGCAGGGTTAATCCACCCCTAGCCCAGCCTCACTTCCTGTGGGCAGGCCATGCCCTGTAGTCCTGGGCTTTTCCCCAGGGCCTTTCTTTCAAGGCTCAGCCCCAGGCCAATCCCAAGAGTCCTCCATGTACCCAGAGCCTTGCATCCATCCCTGGGGCTCTTCCCTCCCTCTAGCCACAAAACTCCTACGGAGAGTTTTGGGGGTGACAGCAGGGGAGGCTGGCTTAGCGGTCCCGCCTTCTGTTCTAACCCTTGGAGTAAACAGGAACATTAAATCACTACTTGGGGGTCAGGAAACTGGAAATAATCAAAACACAGTGTACTGTCCTCAGCCTGGGCATTGGGCCGCCTGTCATAGGCCCAGCCTGCCACCCAGGGCTTCCTTAGCTCCACCTCTGCTCAAGTGGGGACAGACAATTTCTTCCCCCACTGTCTGCCTCATGGGCCCAGAGGTCCATAGGGACCCATGCCCTGTGGTACATCCACTCTTGGTACCATATAGCTGAGGATGTCACCAAGAGGCGAGGAACTCAGTCACCTTCCTCATCAGGTCCTATGGGGAGGACTTCGGGGTGATGAGGGGCCTAGGAACTCATCCTGTTGTGTTGTCCTGGGGGCTCCTTCCATATGCCTCCCTAGCACCCAGAGGCTAGTTAGATTGGTTTGGAGCACAGAGGTTGGAGAAAGGATTGTCTCTCTATCCCAGAGCACCCCAGGCCACAGGTGTCCTTTCCCAATGACCTTCTCCTACTGTAGGTCTCCCAGTAGCCCCTTGATAGCCACTGCCTGAAGAGGAAAGTGAGGCTCAATGAGGGAAAGTGGGCGTATCTCTTGGTGCCCCTGCACCAGGCTCCTCCCTGCAGCTCAGGGATGTTTTCAAGGACTGGTTCTGCTTCAGCAGGGCCAGCAGGCAAGAAGGTGGGGAGGACAAAGCTCTTGGCAGAGGCCCAGGCTGTGTGCCTGCTTGAGCCTTGCCATGTCTCATCTGTGCCTCTTCTGGGCTTCCAGGAGGCTTCTATCTCTCAAACTCTCAGGGGTTCTAGAGAAAGCAAAGACTTGGAATATGCCTAAAGTTAGTGCTGCCATGAGGCAGTGAAGCACCACGCATACTGTCCACAGCCCTGTGTGGTTATACACTGCCCCGGGGAACTTGCTGCCTTACCTCCTTTGGCACTGTCCTGCCCTTTGGGCTTGAGGTGGGGCTTCCTGGGCTAAGAGAAGCCCAGAGGGAGGAGCCCGATGGAGGAGCCCCACATAGGCCTGACCTGGTGAGCTCTCAATGGTCCATATCTGATGGAACACTGGAGAGGAAGGAACATGCTCTGTGCTGGGTCATGGGCATGAGTCGAGGGCTCAGGCCTATCTTGCAGCCCCTAGGATTTAGCTGCAGAGTGGAGAGACCTGGGTAGGAAATGGCCTGTTTTGCCTGGATGTTCATTCAGATAATACTTGGACTGGGCCTTGATGACTGAACAGGAGAGAAGGGAGGAAGGGTAGGTAGCTAGGATGGGTAGGTAGAATGAAGCCTGGGGTGGTCTCTCTGTTAGCCCACTCTAAGATCTGAGACCAAGCTGAGCTTTGTCCTTCATATCCTGGGCCTTCTGAGGCCTTCCTCTCAGCCAGGCATGATTGTACCCATTCTTCTGATGAGGAGACTGAGGCTCAGTGAAGGGAAGTAGCTTGAACCCAGCACTTGCTCCTTCCTTGTCAGAGCTGTCACTCTCCTGCCCTCCAGAGATGGGCTGGGTTGCAGTCTGTCCTCACCTCCTTGTTCTTCTTCTCTGTATTACCTCCAGTCTGGGCCCCAAACCCAGCAGTGGAGTGGATGACCCTTGAGTCTCAGCTCTATGGCCTACTGGAGTCATTATCTGGAAAGCAGTGTTTTCTGTCTTCCCTTCCCTCCTTCCTCCTGTCTCCCTTTCTAAGGCCTGGGGCCACAGTAGTGGCAGGAGTTTAAGACTGATCCAGGGTTCTAGGCAGGACTGGGTGGGGTCAAGTGAGAATGGAGTTCCACTCGGAGAAGGGGAGGATTCTTAGATCCAGATTAGGAGTGAGGCTGGGCTGGGTTGGGGCTGGTGCTAAGGTGGGTGGGCTTAGGGGAGCTTCCTAATGAGGTGGACAGAGACAATAGCTCAGATGAAGGTATGAAACAGCAGGGGTGGATGAGCCAGGGTAGTAGGAGGGAGTTCATTATCTTGTGTCTGACTGTGTTCCTTCAGCTTCACCATGTAGTATAGGCCAGCAGACACCTGCACCCCTGTGGGAGTCTGTATAACTCGTTTGAGGGAGCAGTGAGGCCAGAAGGTCACAGGAACCAGAGAATTCACCATCTACCCTATCTCCCCAAACTCCCCCAGGAGCAGCTCTCAGGCAAGGACTTTTGAGAGTGGAGCTTAAGTATCCTGATTCCCTTGTCCTAACCACTCAGCCCTCAGGCACGTTCTACGTGGGAATAAGCTCTGGTTCTCCACTGTGCTGAGGAGCTTATTAGCCCTTTGAGGCTCCCTTCCTGCCCTGATGACTTTCTCACAATCCCTCTGGTGTGTCCCAGGATCCCCGTCACACAATCTACATGGACTACTCTCTGTCTAGGGTTGGCTTTGGGGATCCATGCCAAGTCTGGAAGTTATTGGTAAATGGTAGAAGGTGATGCTGGGAACATAAGCAGGGTTAGTGAGGAGATTTTCCTGGAGAAACCAGGGGTTATGAACAGGTTTGGATTTTAAAAATATCACTCTATTTGTTCCATGGATTGGAGTGGGCAGGAAAGATGAGGAAAACCCAGGGTGTGTGAGGAGGGGGTGACAAATGGGAAGGAGTACTGCATGTTTGAAGAGGGGAAAGAGACAGCATGTAGTGGCTGGCTGGCTCTTGGGGAGAGGGAAAGCTCCAGGTCTCTGTCAAGAAGGACAAGGTAGAAGGCAGAGCCATTCACTTCAACAGACACTTCTTTCCTAGACTCCCTTGCAGCTAGGAGTGGTCATGTGAGCCAGTTCTGGCCAATTATATGTATGAAGACATTTACTGAGGGGCTTCTAGAGAATATTTGTCCTTCCTGAAAGGAGGAACTATGTGAGGAGGAATGCCCTCTCTGCTCTTCTTCCTGCTTCCTGCTTTTAAACATTGTGGGTTTGATGTTTGGATCTGGGGCAGCCATCTGTAGCCATGAGGACAAAGCCAGAAGTCATCATCAGGAGGTGGCCTAGGGGTGTTGAACCAATGCCAGCAGCCACTGACTTCAGACTCCTTGATATGCCAGAAAGACCACCTTTTGTTTAAACCACTCACTATTCATTGGGCCTTCTATTATTTGCAGCTGAAAGTATTCCTAAATAATATAGCATTTGGTACTAAGATTTGGGTTGGAAACAATTTTCCAGTACTCAACCATCAGAGTCTGCTGGGCAGGAGGAAGTAGATAAAGTGTCAGTGTTGGAATATTGACTCCAAAGCCCCTGAGAGCCATCCAGCTGAAATGACTCTGCATGCCACTGCAGAGCCCAGGAGAGTAGCCACTACAGACAGATGTGGATGGTGGCTAAGGCCACAGAAAGAGTGAGATTGCTCAGGGAGTATGGGCAGAAGAAGAAGGCCACTAGTAGAGGGAGAAGGCTGTGGGATCAGGCAGAGCTCCCAGGCAGGTGGGAATTCATGGAGTTGTGGAGGAGGGAGTGTTACCCAGAGCCATGAAGGAAGAGCAGTAATAACGGTCATACTAAACCACTACTCACTGAGCACCTACTAAGTGTGAGTCACTGGGATTTAGATCTACTGTCTCATTTATTAGCCTTCATGATAGAATGTGGGAGGGGCTGTGGGAAATCATGTGGGAGGGGAATTTGGGAGCCTTGAACACCAGTCCATGGAGTTGGGGCTTATTGGAGGAGCATAGAGGGAGGGGCATTGAAGCCCGTATGCAGAACAAGGATCATTGAGACTATGGTTGCCCAGGAGGAGCCTGGACAGCCATGCTCTCACCTTTCTACATGTCTAGGGCTAAGCAAGACCACAGTTGGAGCCCTTGGCCAGTAGCCACTACAAATATCTTGTTCTTATTCTTGTTGAGTAACTGTAGTCAGGCCCTTTGGTCTAGGCCATTTCAGGACAGCAGGGCTGCCAGTGGCTCAGGTGGCGTGGCCTGAGCTCACTAACCCAGGCCAAGCTTCTGTGACTGTGGCTGGAGCCTGGACCTATACCTGAGTCTGGATAATACCTATTCTGTGGAGCTCTGGATTTTTAAGAAAATCTTTCAGGGGAAGATAAGCATGGGGCTAAGGGGCTTCCTGGGGGCAACCACAGGCTAAAGGAGGTGCAGAGAGGGAGCTGTAGCTCCCATAGCTGGTGTGGGCTGACCCGTTGGTGATGACTGGTGGGACCAGAGAGGCCTCCTTCTGGAGTGGGAAGGCTGGTGACTGGTCCTAGGACAGGGCCATGGGGAGAGGAGGGCTAGCCCAGGAAAGGAGAGCAGGAGAAGCACAGGCCTCTCACCCCCATGAACGTGTGACAGGGCAGGTCTTTCCTCCCACCTGTGAAGTGGGCACAAGGCCTCCCAGGAGCTACTGTGAGAGTGAAACAAGACAATTCATATGAAGTCCCAGACCCATGATTTCCAAACAATTACCATTTCAAAAATCAACGTTAGTTCCTGTGCCAACTTTATATTTTGCCAAGTAAGAACAGAAAATAAAAACAAAACACTAGCTACCCTCTACCATTATTGTCAGGTCACAAAAGGAATGATATTTGGACACAAAAAGGATTGGAACCCTTTTCAGGATAAAGGGTGGCCTTGAGTCCACACAGGCAGTGGTGTGTGAGCGGTTGGCCTCACCTTAACTTTGTCTTTGTGTTTTCCTTCACAAGGGACCATATTTGGGCTACTCCAGTGTGGCCTGGCACAGAGGGGTTGCTGTCTTGGTGGGCTGGTGTTGTGGGTCTAGGATGGAGCTGTGCCCTACAGTGAGATCCCGAGAGAGGGGCTTTCTACAGGAGTGTCCTTGCCCACTGCATGTGGTCGTTTTTGTCCATTCTTGCCTTAGGTGATGTTGTGGGCTCTCTTTACATTATGATATGAGCTTGAATCAAAACTCTTACTGAGGGATGGGCATTCAGCCTCTGCTTCCACACCTCCCAGGCTGGGAAATTTAACACCTTTCCAAAAGGTGATTGCAAGGGTCTCTCCCTCTGTGTGGTGAGTCCAAATATTCTACCCCGTCCCTCCTTGTGCCAGCCTTCCCAGGGCCGTGTAATTCTCTCAGCAAAGGCGATACTATTTAGAAGAAGTTCTGGCCGTGTAAGGTCCATTCTAAGTGAAGAGGAGCCGAACATGCAAGCACTTGACCAACAGGTGCTTTAGTGCATGGGGCTCTGTGACTCTACAGGGGTGACAAACTGAGGCTCAAAAGCAAAGTCTTCTGCTTGGGATCACCTTAGGCTGTGCATGGCAGAACTGAGATGCCAATATTTGTCTGCCCAGATGGGGTTACTGAGGCAGATGATGGAAACTCAGAGTCTTGAACAATTTTGCCAGCAGAATCAAAGTTGCGGATGGAGTTGGGGCCTTCCTTGCTTCATTTCAAGGTTGTGGACTCTAGGATCTCCTTACTGGAGGAAGGGATCCCTTCATGGCTTTGGAAGGAGGAGTCAGGCAGGGACCCACAGGTGTAGGTCTCCTCATCACTGGCATCACACACTAGCAGGTGCATGCACATGTATACACATACACACATGCATACACAAACATGCTTGTGTGCACATGTGTATGCACAGAGCAGCACTTCAAACTTCTGAAAATGACCTCCATAGACCAGGCTTCTCTGGCATCAGGAGTGTAAGAGTGTGAAGAAAGGCCCCATCCTCCACCTGGAGCTCTCCAGCTACCTTGAGCTGCAGGAGAGGGAATACTGTCAATAGCCAGGCCCAGGTTCAAGTCCCCCAGGCCCTCCATTCTTCAGTCTGTGACTGTGGGTAGGCTCCTCTGCCACCGTCCCATGAGTCTGGGCTTCCTTATCCATAACACCTTCACCAAACACAGGGTCTGGCAGACAGCAGGTGCTCACAGTGGACTGACTGAATGGGTGTGGGGTGGTCTAGGGCCCTTTGTCTGGCCTGGCTGCTGAGTCCAACTGCCCCCCTGATGAGGATGCCTCCAAAATGTTCTTATTCTCACACCATTGCTGGAGGAGAAGGAAGCCAATGTACCCAGGGAGCAGCTCTTTAGAAGCCCTCATTGGTTGGTGGCAGGAATGCTTACACAGCACACTCATCCAAAATCGCTAAGGAGCTGCCCAGCTCACCACCACCCAGCAGTTTACGTTACACCTTGCAGAGTCCGGGTAAGAAAAATCCAGCTGCTGGAGTGGGTGAGGAAGGGGGAAAAGCACTGTGAGGTGGGTGCCATCTGGTAGGAAAGGTCTGTGTGGGGACTCATGGGGCTTCTCTGGGCCAGGGGAACAAGCGGGTTTCTGGGCCTCTGGCCTTGGCTCCCAGGGGGTTTGGTCAAGGTCCCCAAACCTGAACTGACCTGCTTCCCTCAAATTGCACTCTGGGCCTCTGGCCTTGGGTCCCAGGGGGTCTGGTCAAGGTCCCCAAACCTGAACTGACCTGCTTCCCTCAAATTGCATTTCACGAGGTCCTGGAGCAGGTTGTTGAGGCCTCTGCCAACCTCTGGTTGATCACATACTCTGGGTGTGATCTGAAAGGCCCTGAGACTCCTCTTCACAGATGGGTTAACGAAGGCCTCTGCATTCTTCCACAGGCATTCCATACATGGCTAGCCTGGGCCTGAGGACTAAGGCCTAAAGATGCATCTGCCACAACCCCTGTCCCCCAATTTTCCTGTTCCAGTGTGAGAGACCTATAGTGTCCCCAAGCTGCTCTCTGATGTGGGGCAAGTATGTACTAGGTAGAGGAACAGATCTCAGATGGAAACTTATAGGGATAAGGCGATTCATGTTGCAGGTGCCAGGGAAGGAGGCAAAGGCCATTTCAAGTTGTGAACGCAAACACAAACTCTGGAGAAAGGCTTGGGTCCCCTCATTTACTGGTCCACTCACTCCTTGAGCACCTGCTTCAGCTGTGCCCAGAACTCATGCAGCCACGGGAACCCCCTTGGGGCTGAGAGACTTCTGCCCCTCACACAGGGACTGAGACCCGCTTCTGTCTCCTCCAGCAGGCAGGCATTCTGAGGTGTTGATTCACTCATCAGTTAGCCATTCATTCTTCCAGAAAGGAGTCAGGTTAAGCTCGCTGCTCTAATCAACGGCCCTTCATCTCAGCAGTTCACATAGCACAAGATTTATTTATGGCTCACCTCAGAAGTCTGAGGTGGGTGGGTCTTACACTCTCACGGGCAGCTTTCTTCAGCCAACATGTTCCTACAGCGGGCTGAGAGCTGAGGGCTATCTGCTGGCAGCACTTCCAGCTGCTGGAAGATGAGACTTGTGGGGTGGCATGGACGGCACACTGCAGTGTTGACTGCAGACTGACCCCAGCAGCACTCAGAGCCACCTCCTCATGTACATTCGGGGAACTTCCTCAGGATTCTGGTGGCCTTCTTTTCCTAACAGAAACTCAGAAGAAGGACATAAGTGGACAAGATCTAGTTTTTGCCACTGCAGCGGGCCTTAGAGCAAGTGATGTTAACTATCTTCCTTCTCTACTGTCTCTTCTAGTGTTCCTCAGCCCCAGCTCGTGCTTCTGCTCAACTCTGTGGCTTACCCGTGGGATCACCCAGACTGTCATCCCTGAAGGGTCTGCATGCCCAGTCACTGTGTGCTTTTCATGCTTCCCATGAAAATTGTGCAAGAGAGCAGCAAGAGGTGCCCAGATGGGTCAGCTCGGTGGCACATACTTTCCCATGCCTGGAATGGGACACCATAGCCCTACTCTCTTCTGATAGCTAGGAACAATCAGCCCTGCAGGGATGATTCTTCTCCTTATCTACAGGTCTTGCAGCAGAAGAAGTCAAAGTGCCCAGGCATCAGCCATAACCAACAAAAGTAGCTGGCTCAGCCTTCGCATGTGGCAGACCAGGCTTCTGGGCAAAATTCATCTTGGCTATCATGACTCTTTGATATGCTCTTGTTTGCACCCATATACTAGATACTTATCCATAAAACATCTCAGATTTTTCCTCCTCTATCAGCTAAATATGAAAAACCTGGGCTGTCTAGACATACCTAAATTCCACATTGTCCACATGTGTCTATAAGTGCACACTGAGGGACAAGCACCTGTGGAAGTCACAGGGATCTTGTCCTGCTTGTGTCAAATCTCAGAAAACCATTTCTATTTTGTTATGGAGTACCATGGGGTCTACAAGACCTTCTGTCTTTTTTTTTGAGACAGAGTCTCACTTGGTCACCCTCAGTAGAGAGCTGTGGCAGCTTTAGCTCACAGCAACCTCAAACTCTTGAGCTCAAGCGATCCTCTTGTTTCAACCTCCCAGGTAGCTGGGACTATAGGTGCCCTCTGCAACCCCTGGCTATTTTTAGAGACGGGATTTCACTCTAGCTCTGGCTGGTCTTGAACTCATGATCTCAGGCAATCCACCCACTTTGGTCTCCCAGAGTGCTGGGATTATAGGCGTGAGCCATTGCACCTGGCCTTGAAGACCTTCTGTCATGGTGGGTCTGAGAGAACACTGTTCATGATAGACAGTTCTGGCTATATGGGCATTCGATGTCCCGTGATTAGACACACCATTTCTATTAGGGTCCAGAAGCACATCAGGAGCTGTTTATTAAAAGTTATCTAATTCTCTTCTGTAGTTGTTATGGGTCTGCTTCAGAAACTGGGGCATCTATTTTATGATTCTCCCATAGATATTAGTTATAAAATCTACTTGGCATCTTTTTCCACGATGGGAAAGGGCATGATAAACTGACATATTACATGATCCAAGGAGCAGGCTGCTTGCACTGAATCCTGCATCTACTGCAGAGCCTTGTCCTGCTCTTGGCTCCACTCAAAATGAGCATCGTTTGGGTCAACCAGTGTATGTTCCAGAGCAGTAGTCCCAGATATGGAATAACCCATCTCAATAACTCAGAGGCACTGTGCTTCCTTCATGGCGGGAGGGGGAGGTAGGGGTAGGAAATGTAATTGTTTGTTATTTGATTGTGAAGGAATGTCCTGGTATGCTCCAGGTCACTGTATCCCTAATATTTTTACTGAAGTAAAAGGCATCTCTTTGCCACTTTCTGAAGATAAGATGTGTTTTTTCAGTTTGATTAGCATGTTATCTTCGTGATAGTGGAAAAGGTCATGTTTATGGCTGTCCAGACAGCCCAGGTTTCTTCAGACTATAATATGACAGAGATGAGAAAGGGAACAGTCCTGTTGCAAGACTGTAAATGTATGCCATTGTCCCTTCCAGGTCAATGCAAACCATCTCAGAGCCTCTTTTTGATAGGAATTGAAAAGAATGTAGTGGCCCTATACTATGTACCTGAGGCTATATTAATCTTTGTTAAGAAACACATCACATCTGGTATAGTAGCTGTAGTTGGGTCAACTACTTTGTTGAATTTGTGGTAATCTACTGCCATCATCCAAGATCCCTCTGCGTTTTCAGAGAAAGATCGGATTAAATGAGGATATGCAGGGGACCACTACTCCTGCATCTTTTAGGTCTTTAAAGGTGACATTCATTCATGTCATTCCCCTGGTATGTGATAATATTTTTAGTTTACTCTCTTGGCCCAGGTGGGGAAAAATCATTTCAGACAAGGCCAAGGTGGGTGTCGTATTTTAATTATATGTTCAAGAAGCAGGGTGGGTCCATAGACCTGGGAGACTCAAGGGAACCATACCTGGGTCAAGACACCATTATTACTCAGCCCTCAACAGCGTTGTTCTAATAGGTCATACAGTCTCTGCTATCAGTGTCAACTCAAACTCTATATCCAACAGTCTCCAAAATGTCCAGGTGTCCTTCTTTCCCCATTGTATAGATACTCAAATAAGTAGCCGCATATTCATCTAGGGAAGAGCTAAGGAGTTGTTGTCATGCACATTATGGTGGTCCATAGTCCTGGTCTAAAAACAGGCTCAGGATTGGAAACTGGGTTGAGAATTGTAACTTTTTAATTGAGGGAACTCCTTTCTGCATCTTGATTGACCATTATTTATTTATTTATTTATTTTTGAGGCAGAGTCTCACTGTGTCATCCTGGGTAGAGTGCAGTGGCATCATAGCTCACAGGAACCTCAAACTCAT
The DNA here is from genome assembly GCA_963574355.1 of Loris lydekkerianus. NCBI lineage: Eukaryota > Metazoa > Chordata > Mammalia > Primates > Lorisidae > Loris > Loris lydekkerianus. Next base: position 29,941 of record CAUYPK010159839.1, on the reverse strand, counting down.
GGGTTCAGGCTATCCTTCAGCTTCAGCCTATGAGTATAGGTGCCAGCCATGATGCCCAGCTAGTAGTCTTTTTTCAACTTTTTTTTTTTTTTAGTAGAGACAGGGTCTCACTCTTGCTCAGGCTAATCTCAAACTCCTGAGATCAAGTAATTCACTCTCCTCAGCCTCCCAGAGTGCTAGGATTACAGGTATGAGCCACCACTCTTGGCCTTTGGTTTCATTTTATTGTGCACAAAGCACGTGACTCTCAGTAGCTCTGCACTTATTTTGCCATGTTCTATTAACTAGATTAACTGTTTTCCTGGCCTCCTGGCTGTCATGCTGACCTCACAGCTTGTTACAGTCATTGTTTTCATCTGGCTTTGGACAGTTAAACACAGCCACCTTGCCTGCTTTGCTCCAGGATCCTGTTACCCTGTTACCCGTTGTCAGTGAGCCTGGTCCTGAAATGAAATCTCTGCCACTGGCCCTAGCTTACAGAGGGCAGCCATCACTTAGCTTCTCAGTGATGCTGGTTCATTCCTGATTGCTTTGGCAAATGGTACATCTTCCAGAACTTCCTATGGAAAGTAGTTGTCTGATAGCATGTCCTCATTTCTAAACCTTGGACCTCCTTCCACCATCTGCCTCAGCAATCCTGGCACCTATGCCTCCCTTAGTGTGGACTGTCACTTTCTCCATGCTTCTAGGTTCATTCAGCCATCACATTTGTATCATCACCCATGGTCCTTGCCAGGATGTATCCTACATACTGGGGATAGAGCTCCCACAGTGATAAAGTTTGTAGTTTACTCCATTGGTTTAGCACCTTCAGAATCTAGGCTATACTGGCTAGGTCCTTACTCCTCTGGGGTCCAGTCTTCTCCCCTTTCCATCATGATCTTGGATGAGTTAAGCCCAGGCATTGACCTAGTGGCCAGGAGGGGAGGTGGACGTGACCTGTGAGGGGCACTTGCTTATCTTATAGTGAGGAGGTTTTTGCAAGTGAGAAGGCCATTTGTGCAAGTTCTGAGAGTTCAGGGGATTGTAGGGATTTGAGACTTGGGCATGCATCAGCTAAGAAGTCACTGTTCTATGTGTCAAGAGTTTTAATATTTCCCAACTGTGACCTTAACCTTGGTCCAGCAGACCTGGGGTGGAAACTTTGCCTTTGGAGCTTGACTATTTATATTCTGAAGTCCTGCAACTAGTGGCCAGCAAGGAGGTTTCTCCCTATGGGTAAATCATGCTCGGCCAGCACTGCTGAGCTATGCAACAATTCCGCCATCCTGTGGGTAGGGTGCTGCTGCATCTCCCCCACCTCTTACCTCCCACCCCCACTCCCCATTCTCTACAGCTTCAGTGCCAGGGGACTCCTGTCCTCTACATGGCCAGCTGGGGGGTGGGTGATCTGACTCCCAAGTGCTATTTTTGTGACTGTCTTCTCAGACCACTCCTGGCACAAGATCCAAGGCAGAGAGGGGCATGTAGGAAGAGTCTTTATCGATACCCTCAGAGGAGGGTGATGCCTATGGCTCAGTAGGTAGGGCACCGGCCCCATATACTGAGGGTTGTGGGTTTGAGCCTGGCCTTGGCCAAACTGCAACAAAAAGTAGCCAGGCATGTGGCCAGCACCTATAGTCCCAGCTACTCAGGAGGCTGAGGCAAGAGAATAGCTTAAGCCCAGGAGTTGAAGGTTGCTGTGAGCTGTGATGCCATGGCACTCTACCAAGGGTGATAAAATGATAAAATGTCTCTAAGGTGGGTGGGTGCAGACTGGGCAGAGGGGTTGGTGACTGCCATAGTATCTCAGGAGACCTTCAGACAACTTCACAAGGAGCTCTGGGACTGGGATGGCTCAGAGTGTCCAAGGTAGTGGTATAGTACTGTGCTCTTGAGACTCCTGTGTTGACCCATTGCTGGATATGGGTTACTCTGGGAAAGACCATGATTTGGGTGAGGGAGCCCTGCTTAGCTGAGTCACTTTCTAAAGGATGATTGCAGCAGGGAGCTGTCACTTGCACCATGTCCAGACGTGGGGGAGAGAGTTCTCCACCTTCATGTGGGAGCTGGGCAACACATTGAGGTCCACTCTACCAGTTGACCCCCACCCTATCTCTCTACCAGCCCTGAGGGCCTTGCACTGTGCAGAATGCAGTCATGGGGTGCTTTGGATCATACAGGCAAAGGGAAATGGTTTGATAAGAACACAGCTGGTCTCTGCTATCATGCCCCAGGGTCTATAGGACTGAGCAAACTGAACTCAACCACAGGGGGCTGGACTGCCTGGAAGTGAGCGAGCCCTGAGGTCATGGCCCTCCCAGGATACCCCTCCCAACATACCAAGGTTCGTCCAAGAGCCCACTCTGTGTGCACTTCACCTTGATTGAGGGCTCAGGAAGCAGAGTAACATGGGGCATGTCCTTGTCCTCAGTGGGCTCCAATTTTGTCATGTGACTCTCTCTGCCTCAGTTTCTAAGCAGGGTGGAGAGGTCACACCTGGCCATGAAAGGCTACTTCCAGACACCCTGAAAGGGCAACAAATCCTCTCAGAAGAGGGATAGGCCAGGAGGACCATTCTGGCTACTTCTGAGCGTTCATCCTATAATAAGAGAGCAAAGAGGGGTGCACGGGCAGAGAGAACAGCATATGCAGATGCTCAGAGGTAGGAAAATCACAGCATGTCTGAGGGACTATGGGGCTAGTGAAGGGCCAGGTGGCGAGGGTTGGGAATGTTCAGCTGGGGGTCTGGAAAGGACATTCCCGAGCTCTCCTGGGGCTGCTTCCCTCCACATGGCTCCATACCATGTGGCCACCAGGTGATTAGCATGCCAGTTATTTGACACTGGGACATGAAGCCCCTCCTGCTTGAAGCCCTCTATGGCTCCTACTGCCTTCCAAATGAAGCCACACTCCACATGGCACAGATGCTCCATCCTAGGCTAGCTTGAATCTGGCCGGTCACCTTCCCTAGAGCCGTCCCCCATGGCTTCCCCACAGGATCCGGCTTTTTCCTTTCTCAGCATAGTGCATGTTGTGTTGTTCTGCTCTCAGCCCGCTTCTTCTCTAGGCCTTTAAACTTCTCCTGCCCTCTGGGATGCCCTTCCTCCATTTATTTTCTGATTAACTCTTTCTCATTCCCTAGCAGCCACCTCCTCCAGGAAGTCTTCCTGAATCCCACAGCCCTCCTCTGGTCCCCACAGCACAATGCACTGCTCTTTGTCATCCTGCAGGATCATGGGTCTTGCACCAGGACTGTCTCTTGCTCTGGGTGGGACCTTCTTGAGCAAGGCTGAGGGGTGCAGGCCGGACTCCTCTCTGGGACCCCTGGCTCCAGCCGGAAGCACCGGGCTGTGCCTCCTGCCGCCTGAGTGAGAGGGAGGCGAGGAGATGACGCCCTTAAGCTCTGAAAAGACATTTTCCCAAGCAGCTGGCAAGGCCCCCACTCGCTCCGGGGGATTTTCCAATCTGCTCCAGAAAGGCCCAGTTCTGAGTGTATTGGGATCATTTTGGGACACAGCAAGGCCCACTTCCCTGACTTCAGTTGAGAGCGGAGCACATCTAAAGCGTGTTCTTCCTGCTCTTCCTCTTAACTAATCAGCAACAGGGTGATGAGAGAAGAGGAAAGATTAGCCTTCTAGAGCCTTCCTCTCCCTGTCAGTCTCTGACCTCTTCCAAGACTGTGTCCCAGAACATAATGCTGTCCTTGCACATGGTAGAAATGAGTCCTGGCCCTGCTGGCTGCAGAGACAGTGATGGCCTGGGGATGAATGGCTCTAAGGGTAGGTCTCAGGGGACTCAGGGATGGCTGCCTGACCTGCCCTGTTTGGTTTTCCTGGAGCTGTGTGTCTATAAGGAGCTGGGTGCTGGGTGCTGATGCAGGGGCAGGGAGGGAAAGGCTCTGGGTTGGCTGTGGACATGGTTGGTGCCAACTCAAGAGGCAAGGCATCTCCTGGGATTTCCAGAGTCCGAGCGGAAACTCTTTGCAAAAGGGATTTGTTCCTTGCTCTGCCTGGCACCAGCTCAGATCTTCTGGGAGTTGTTTTGCTCTTAGTAATTGGTGAGAAGTTTGCTTCTAAAAGTCTGCCCAGAACCCCAAAGTGGAAGCAGGCGGAGGGCCAGTGTGAACAGAGAGTATTCTTTTTAAACACGTTTTTATAGAAGTATGTTTTGGTCTGCTCTTTGGACCTCGTGAGTTTGGAATTTGAAGTCGTTTGAATGGGGCTAGGCAGGGCTCACCTTTGCCCTGTGGGCCTAGAGAGTGTCCCTGGGTGAATGACCTGCATTCTAATCACAGGCTCTTCTTATCTGTGCACAAGGCCAGTCCCCCTGGGTGTCCTGGGCTTGGCTTGGTTCCCAGAGCTGAGTGGCATAGGAAGGGCTGGGCCTCCCCTTGGTCAGTGAGAATTCAGTGCCCTTTGCCAAGTGCTCAGCCAGTGTAGAAGGATACACGCTGCCTGGCCAATCTGGCACTGCCCTGTGACCTGAACTCAGTTGGGCCCTGTTCTGCCCAGATGGCCACCACCCAACCAGACTGCAGGGAATGAGGTGGTAACTTTGCAGAGTGGAGAGAAAGGAAGTCTCCAGGAGGCCATTTTGCATGGCCACAGGGCATTACCTGGGTATAAGGGACTTAGGAAAAGGATTTCCTGAGTCTGTGGCATCGAGACAGGCCACTGACCTCTTCTTGCCGGGTGATGGCATTGAGTCCCTTACTCTGCTGTGCCTCGGTTTTCACATCTGTCAAACAGGGGAGGCTTGGACTAATTGTTCTTTGAAGTTCTACCCTATTCCAAAATTTTGTCATGTTACGCTCTCTGCCTCAGTTTCCCACCTGTACAAGATGATATAAGAAGCAGCTACAGAAAGGGGGTGTGAGGTTTTATTTGAAGATGCTGGTAGCTCAGAGACAACCAAATTTAAAAATGGTTTAGAGAAGCTAAACTTAAAAATGGTGACAATTGGGCAGAGCAGGGAACAAGGGCCCACCCAGCTGGGCTGCTGAAATGACCACGGATTATATAATCTTTCACTTAGAGACAGAACCAGGGAGCAATGTGTGTCCTCAGTTCTGGGGGTGGTTGGGATCTTTTCGGCGTGTGGTGCTGGCGGCAGCCTCTGTACCAAGCTGTTTACCGACTGCCTCCATGCACCCCCAGGTAGGCAGGGCCTGTCTGCACCCCTGAGTGTCTGTCCTGGGTAGCCTCTCCAGGAAGCCTGGGCGGACTGGGCACACACTTAGGTCCTGCCTATGCTCATGTTTGGCATGGGAGGCTCTGAAGCTAGTGGTTTATAATATATTCCAGAACCTTGCTGGAATAAATTACAACTCTGGCCAGGATGAGGACGGCTGGGCACAGGAACCCAGAGTACTGTCTATGGAGAGGTTCTGTGGGGCCACCTGCATTTCAGTTGGTCCTAAAGGTGATGACCCCTGTCGAATGTGGGCCTTCGGAGGTTGACCAAGTATTGACTCTGCTAAGGGCTCTGTGTGTATGTTTTCTCCATCCTCGCGCCCATTCTTGAGACAGACCAGTGTTATCTCCACTTTATGGAGGTGCTGACTGGGCTGGGGGAGTTTATGTAACCTGCCTGAGGTCACCTGGCTGGTGAGAGCTGGAGCCAGGAGGCCACCCAGAGTCACCTGATTCCAAGGATTGCACCTATGGCCCCTCCTTACAGAGTTCCAAAAGTAAGGTGGACCTGGAAGATCCCAAGGCTATTTTAGAGGTGCATGGATGTACCTTTTATGTAATTATGTATTTGTTTTCATGTGCATTAAAAGAAACTAGCCTATCTAATCTGTTATTTCACTGAGAATATTGCCTAGAAGAACACCAATGTTTAAAAAGATGGGACTATTTAGGATTGAATCTAAGAAAAATAGTAAGTAAAAATTGGTCTAGGTAGGAGGCTGGCATAACATCAGCTGATCACTACACAAGGCCCCTCCGGCAGCCCCTCCCTCCTCCACACTTGGGCTCCATGGTCCACTGGTGTCTCCTGCCCCCTGTCCTTTGGACTTTCCATCTCTAAGTCCCTCTGCAGGCCCCTATTCTGCCTCAGGGAAGACTCCAGAAAGGAATGCTCTGCACCATGTCATCCACCTGTGTCAAGCCCTCTGCAATCTTCATCTTTGCAGATCTAGCAGCCTCCTTTGGAATGACAGCTGGCTGCACCAGTGTAGGTCACTGCTGGGTCTCACACCCATGTGGGTTCCCCTTTGCTCTCTGGTTATATCCTCCCCCCTGTCCCCGGCTCCCCCAAGGACCCTCTCCTTCAACCACTGTCTAATCCTGACATTCTTTAGAGTTCAAGAGGGGATGGCTGAACCCTCTTTCGTTGCACTCTACACTCTCTTCTTAGCTGATCCCTTTTTCTACCAACTATAAACTGATAATCCCCTACTCTGTCTTTCATGCCATCTTCTGAAACCCAGATCTGCATGTCTATCCATCTACTGGGCTTCCCCCTTGGTTACCTTGCAGGTATCTTGCCTGAGATGTGACTCGCCTGTGTTGAGCTTTGCGCCTGCCCTTCCTACCTGCCCTCAAGCTGGCTCTTCCAGGGGCATTTTCTGCCACCATGTAAACAGCACAAACTTAGCCCTGACTTCCAGACCAAGTACTGGGGCTCAGCCCGTGGGTACTTCCTTACTGCCTCTCCTTATCTGCTGTGTCCTCCTCTGAGAACATGTCTCAGATCTATTGAATTCTTTCTTTGCCATGGTTAAAACAGTACTCTCAGTTCAGTGGCCAAACTGCCCCTTTCAATCCACTTGGATAGCAGCTAGCAGCTCCTTTGAAAGACACACATGGGATCAAGTCACTGCCCTGCCTAATGACCCCCTCCCGGGAGAAAATCCAGAGTCCTCAGCAGGGCTCCCTGGTTGGGTTCCTGGCACAGAACTGTAGAAACAGCTATGACAACAAGTCTCTGTTGCCAGATGCTTAATTCTGGTTGAGAGTTGATTTCTCTTGTACTTTGATGGGACATACCCCAGGGCTCCCAGGGCAGACGTGTGGTGTCAGAACCCAGGCTCCTTCCCTTCTGTGGCTCTGCTGTGCTTTGTTCCTGTACCACTTGACCTAATATGACTATTCCAGCTTCTGCTGTGCTGGGGGCATGGCTGGGGGAAGGGCACAGCAAGGAAGCTAGGCATGGTTCTTCTGCTCTCATCCCTCACATAGCCATACCTGGCTGCTCAGGATGCTGGGAAATACCATCTTTATGTCTGCTTGGCCAACTCCCAATACTGTAGAGAAGGAGAGAAAAGACCCAGAACAGGACAGTTTTGCTCTGACATGAGAAGCTGCCTGAGCCCAGTGCCCATCTATACATTGGGAACCTTCTTTGTGAGATGGCGTGAGGCTCAAAGGAGGGGGCAGTGAGTGCCCAGAATGTAATCAGGTGCTTGTTATGCACTACTTTTCTCCTTTCTGTTCCTGCCTCAGTCATTCCAGATTTGGTATCTGTGGCTTGTGAATTCTGGGTGTGGTTTGAAATCAGCCCTTAGTAGGGCCAAGCAAAGGTGGCTCCGTGGTGTCGTCTGTGATGCCTTTTCTGTGCCAAGGTCTTGGCACATGAGGACATTGGGGCCTCAAGAGATGGGGCTGGCAGGGGTAGGCGCAGTTGGTGCGTGGCAAACCGAACCTGTCAATTCCAGAAGCTTTTGGCACATTGTTGAAGCGACTAGATGACTTTGAGAAGTGTCTGCATGTTTTTTCCCCAAGTGCAGTTATTTTTGCTGCTGTGAAATGTTCTGAAATCTGACAGTTTTGTTTTGAGTCTTAGCCCGATAGGAAGACGGAAAGGAACACTGCCTCCCAGTTCTGTGGCACCCGCTTCTCGGGGTCTCCTGAGGACACCCAGATCCTGGCAGAGGTGGCTAAGAAGAAGCTAGGGAACCAAGGTTTCTTGGGGGGAGTGCAAAGGGGTCAGGCCCTGGAGCGCCTAGATCCACTGGAGCTTGAGACTCCTGGACAGGCTCAGCTGACATGTAAGCACCTACTGTGCGCCAGGCCCCCTTCCACCAGATATCTACTAAGCACCTGGTGCATGGTGCAGAGCCATTGGAGGCTCTGGGGACATCACTGTAGGACATCCTCCTGCTGAGGAGTGACAAGGTCACTTTGGCATGTTTTTTGGCAGGGAGACAAATGAAGAGGCTGTTAAAGGCACAGATTCTGGAAGAGAAAATGACAGCTTCTGTGACCTGGAGGGGATAGTTCTGGGTGCAGCTGAGGGTGGCTGGGAGCCAGCACCAGGGGATTGGATGTCATCCTTGTCTCATCACGGCACCTATCTGGCACCTCATACTCTGTCCAATGTCACTGCTTTCCAGGGCTCGGCTATAGGCTGCTACTCTTTCCACCCATGTCTAGATGCCCTCCCTCTAGTTGACATTTTCACAGATAACTGAAGCTCTGTGGCTTGACACTGCTTCCTCTAGGTCTCTCCTTGTGGTCCAGTTACTTTCAGGGCCCCTCCCTCCAGGCACCTCACACCATGCATGTCTGTAATGACATTTCACGTCTCCCTCAATGGCTGCATGGGCTCCCGATCTCAGATGCTGTCCCCCTGGACAGATGCTTTCTGGCATGGGGGTTCCAGGACCCTGAGAGCTGGCTGAGCGCCAGGCACTGTGTTGGGAGCTGAGCTTCATTGCCTGGTTTCTGCCCAGCAGCCACCCCGGGAGGCAGCAATGACTGTGAGCTCCTTTCTGTGGATAACAAAACTGAGACATAGATGAATAAATGATCGGAGAACCCCCAGCTTGTCCATTATTATTTTCTGGGAAAAAAGCAAAAAACAAAAACAAATCATCCACCTAACGAGATAGCTGAGGGAACAGAGCTGTAACAACAGTAATTTCATACATGTGTAAACGTGCGTTAGTGTTTACAAAGTACTTCTCTGCATTGCTATGGAGACTGATGATGCAGCCTTTTCTGCTGAGAGAGAGACATAAGGAGTAACTGAGAACCACACTACAGTTTATTCCTGGTTTAAAAACCTCAAAAAACAAAACCCCCAAACCATGGCAGGGTCTCCTCTCACCCTCTCCAACTTACACTCTGGGACCCATATGTGGCTGACACTGTGCTCTCTACTGGCTAGGTTAGATCACAGGGTTGGCGGCTGTGACAACAATCCCAGTATAGCAGTGAGCAAAACAGGGAAGGTTCTTTTTCTTTCTCCCAACACAAGCCACACAGGGCTGGTGTGGCAGCTCCAGGGAGTCTGGGGCACAGGGTCCTTTTGTCACATCCTGCTACTTTTATCCACCTCCTGTCTGCAGATTAAGTAAGTCTTATCTGCCTTCAGATTCACAGTGTAGCCAACAGAAAGGAGAAAGGAGAGTGTGGACAGTGTGGCCCTTTCCATAAGATGCCGCATGTGCCACACCCCATCTTGTCCCATCACGCTTAGACTGGGGACATTACTGTAGGTGGATTACTCTGAACCTGCCTAAAATTTAAATAGTTCACATTCTCATGGAAGGAAGGAGGCAGGTGGGTATTAACAATTCACGCCACTGCTCGCCCCTTTGGGGCCCTGATGTCCACACAGGTTCTTCCTGCTCTGAACACACTCAGCTCCTTCTCATGGGTTCGACCCACAGTCCCCTCCGTGCACTGTCTTGGCTCCGGGTGCAGGATCTGCAGTTGACGTGCAGCCACCTCCTTAAGGCCAGGGGGGTTACCCTGTGAACAGGGGAGCTATAAACTCTAAATAAGAAAGGTGATGGTCTGATACCCCTCCGCCACAGCCCCTCCAGGCAGTGGTGGGGCAGGGACAGCAGAACTGGTGTAGAAACTGGCCCTGAGAAAAGAAAATGGCCCAGGCTTCAGTTGCCGTTCCACCTGGTAACTGCACCTGGCAGGCCAGATGTTGCCAGCACCCTGCCCCGGTGGGCCAGTCTGGTGCCCCCAGCTCTGGTATCTTGGAGGATGTCCTTGCCCACTGTCCCTGTGGCCTGCTCAGGTATCTGTGAGGTCTGCCTCTCTTCTTCTTGCATCTGCTTAGTTCCATGTTACCCTTTTATGATGGGACAGTCTGGCCTTTATTCCTAAGCCTCTGTCCTTGGCCCATCTTCTTCTCACTCATGTATTGGCCACTACCTTGAAGCTGAACCCACAGGCTCAGGTGGGAGGGCAGTGCCTTATTCAAGTCATGGCCCCTGAGCCAGCTCCCCTGCTCTGGCTGAGAACTGCATGGGAAGTGCTTAGAGGATTGAGGCAGCCTCTTATCTTCTGCTAAGACTGCGTCTTCAGAGCCATCTCTGTCATATTCCCATATCGCTTCCTAAAAGAAGCAAGTGGCAGCCAACACACACCTACATTCTGAGTTTTTCAAATCCGTTCTTCTACAGTTCCAGTGCTGTCAGGATGTGGTCTGCCTTCTAAGCACCACAGGGAATGTTTTCATGAAAAGATTCCCATAGTACAACCAGGGTCAACAACTGTCCCTCACAAATTCTGAATCCTGGACCTCTGAGGCCCTGGACTATAGAGCCCAGATCATGGGGTTTTGGTCTTGTTGTGGAAAAATCCTTTATAGTGAATATAGGGGCTTGGCTGCTAGAACAAAAATCTCCCCAATGGTGAATTAAGCATGATAAAAGTGTTTTTCTTCCCACATAGCAGATCAAACACAAGCAGTTCAGGATGCTACTGGCAACATCAACATAGCAGGAGCCCAGAAGCCGTCTAGTCTGCGGCTCTGCTGTCCTCAATAAGGAACTTAGAACTCATGGTTGAAGGGGCTGCCACAGCTCTCTCCATTCCATCTGCATTCAGGCCCAGGCCAAGCAGAGAAGCAGGGCAGGCCTTTCTTTAATCCCAGGGCATGGAATGTGTACATACCAGTCTACTCAGATCTCGTGGTGATGAGGGATCCAACACTCTCATTCTAGCCATTCAAGTGTGTGCATGTACACACATATGTGTTTGTGTGCTTTTCTCTGTGTGCTACTGTATTGACACTAAATGTCCTGCTTTGACCCAAGGACACCTGGCTTAAAAGAGGTCAAGCCAGGCTCTGGCTCTAGTCTGTCTGCTGTTCTGTCCAGTTCAGGAAAACTCAGGAAGCTCCCTGGGCAAGAACCAGGTCTGAGGAGAGAAATGAGGGCCTCTAGGCAACTGAGATGAGATGACTGCGGAGAATTGTGAACCCAGGGCCTGGGATGGATTGCTGGCCTGCTCTTGGGCATTTATAACCATTTGTCTTGTGGCCCAGGATGCTAGTGTTAGGGTGGCTGGACCTGCTTCTACGAGCCAGGAAGCCTGTGGGTGAGCACTGACAGCCCATGGAAGTTCTTACAAGGTCCCCAAGCCCTCACCTTCCTGCCCTGTCTTGTTCTGATGTCTCCTGCTGTGTGAATGTCACTTTTTTTCACGTGTAACATGGAATTAATCATTTTGTCCAGCTACTTTACATGATTGCTTTGAGAAATCAAACAGTATTGTGGAGGTGTGTGTGTTGTACTTGGCTGAATAAGGGCCTAAGGATCTTGAGAAGGGAAGATGATCCTCATTGTCTGATGGGCCCTTTGTTATCACAAAGGTCCTTCTGAGAGGAGAGAGGCAGGAGAGTCATAGGCAGAGAGAAGAGATGTGTCCAGAGAAGCCAAGGTCTAAGTGACGTCTTTTGAAGACAGAGGAAGGGGCTGTAAGCCAAGGAATGTCAGCAGCTACTAGAATCCAGAAGAAGCAAAGATTTTGCCTTGGAGCCTCCAGAGGAGACCAGCCCTGTTGACACTTTGATTTTCGTCCAGTGAGACCATTCTGGATTTCTTTTTGAGACAGAGCCTCAAGCTGTTGCCCTGGGTAGAGTGCTGTGGCATCACACCTCACAGCAACCCCCAACTCCTGGGCTCAAGCGATTCTCCTGCCTCTGCCTCCCAAGTAGCTGGGACTATAGGCACCCATGACAATGCCTGGCTATTTTTTTGGTTGCAGCCATCATTGTTGTTTGGCAGCCTGGGCTGGATTTGAGCCCACCAGCTCAGGTGTATGTGGCTGGTGCTTTAGCTTCTTAAGCCACAGGTGCCGAGACCATTCCAGGCTTATGACCTTCTGAACTGTAGGATCATAAATTTGAGTTGTTGTAAGCCATGATGCGTGTAATGATTTGTTACAACAGTGGCAGGTAACTTCTACGTGAGGGACTGGAAGCATTTAGGCTGAGTGGGCTGTCGGCAGGCAGAAATGGACACAGTGAGGGGGTGACGGAGGAGAGTGCCTCTCCCCCAGCAAAGGCCCAGGAGGAGGTATGCTCTGTGTTGGATGGCAAACAGCCTCTCAGAGGGGCTGTAGGGTGAGGCTGGCTAGGAAGGAACGGTCCCTGAACACCCTGTTGAGGGGGTTGTTTAATTTGGAAGGTGAGAAAACACTGAGACTTGCTAAATAAGAGACCCACTAGGCAAGCAGTGTTCAAGCCCAGGGGTTGGGGGGGTTGGGGTGTCTCTGAGCTGGAAAATGATGGGAAGGCAATAGGGAAACACAGCCTTGGGCAGCCTGAGTGCTTGTGGTCACAGAGTTGTGCAAAGTTCTCCTGGATCCCCGTGCTTGTCAAGATGTACCGATGTGTGCAAGGCTGCGGAACAAATCTTGGATCTGTAAGCCCGGGGCACCGGGCAGCAATGAGAAACCAAAGGCAAAGAAATGAAACTTTTATTTAAAAAAAAAAAATGCTTTCTGAGACGTGCCCCAAGTCTTGGTCCAGTTCTCTCTGGTTTTTACTGGGTCAAAGGTGCAAGACTCTTTGAAAACTGACTTGGGAATGGTTGCTGGGAATTTTAAAGCACGGCTCAGCCAAGATGCACAATAAAAAGAAATGTGTGACTGTGAAAGAGACACATTCAAAATTGCATGTTTTCTGTCTTCAGCGTTCACGGAAACATGCCCATTAGCGGGGGTGGGGAGGGAGGGGGTGGGGAGGCCGGAGGAACATAGCGAAGGGCTCTTCAGAAGAGGGTTTCTGTGCTCTGCGAAGATGCTACCCTGGAAAGCCATGTGTAGACACGTGCCTCCAACTGCCCCACAGATAGTTTCAGATCCTGCAGGGAAGAGAAAAAAAGAAAACATTCTGAATATTGCCAGAATGGTATTTGAATAAACAGTGTGGACAGCTGCTCCTCCCTGCCGGAGCCAAAGAAATTCTGTTGTTGTCCATGAAGAAAATTCATTTGATGATAGACTCATTAAATGGGAGCTGAGCCACCCTTGCCAGAGGACTCTGAGGGTCTTTGAACTCCACCTTGAGCATTTTTCTTTCATCCCACTACTCCCCTTCTGCAAGTTAAGGGAGGCTGGAAGCTTTCAAGCCCTCCTAAATTTGGGGTTCTTTATCACCCCTTCTCAGAGAAGTGCTAATTATTCATGGAAATGGCAAGCAGTTCCCCTCCAGCCACTGCCTGGCTTGTATCCTAGATGAGGGTGTGTGAAGTGGGAGGGTCTAATGCCTCTTGAATGTGTCAGGTAGGGGCAGCCGATGGGGAAAATCAGGACAGGCACCCCTGAGGCTTGGTGAAGGGACCCTGGAAGACTTGGATTTCTGGGTTTCTGACCAGCACAAAGGTCAGAGCTGCACAAAGGGTCCCCAAAGGCGGCAAGAATCAGATTACTGCCTTTGGAGTGATCCGAAGTGTAAGAGCCTAGTTTCTCCATGGGCACAGTGCCTGGGGATTAATTAGTTTAATTGGTCCCTGCATTAGGCCAAATAGTCAGTGTCAAAAGAGAAAAGTAAAAGATACTTTCCCATTTGGGAAGACAAAAACTGTCCCTGCTGAGGGTGGTAATGCCTTTGCTGGGGTTGACTCCAATGGCCTGGGAAGCGGCTGGACCCCGTCACGGACCCTTGCTGCATACCAAGCAGCAGTCTGGAGCCCTCTGGGAAAGATGGCCCCAGGAACACGCCCTGGCCCCAGCGTCACATCAGCTTTCATAGAAGCATCTCAGGCCACTCCGTTGGGGGTTCAGTTCCCCCATGAATGTCCGCAGTATCAACTGCAGGAGAAGCAAGCAGGTCCTTCAGGGAGCAATCTGTCCTGGGGGGAAGCTGGGCTTCCTTTTTGTGTGTGGTACCTGTGTGGGGCTAGGGGGGCCTTATGGGCTGGGCTGATGGTAAGACACAGGAGGGACAGGGCAGGGGAGAGGAGCATCTCTGGGGGATGGGTGGTGGGGCCAGCTGGATGACCTGGGCTAGTCACTTGGATTCTTTCATCACATTTGCTGCTGCAGCCGCCTTAGGCATTTGTTATGATAGTGCAGGCAGAAGCTCTTGGTCACAACAGCCACAGGTATTATGTGTGAGGGACAGTTGGCAAGCTCCTCTGTGGGGTGATGAACAAATCACCTGAAGGCCTGAGGAGGGAGTCCCCTGGGCATTTCCTGAATTGAGGAGGGTTGACAAGGTAAGGTTTAGAGAGTGTTTGGGGAACTAAAAACATAATCATTTTAACAACTAAAACTGGTGGAAAATGCTTTTCCTTGCTGTTTTAGAAACAGTGGCTTCTGGCCAGACAAAACAGTGCCAGGTACATGGTGACGTTGTTCTGTGGGCTCAGAGGGCAGAGGAGGAAAGAAGCTCCACCGCCAACACTCCTTGTGCAGAGTTGCCTCGGAGCGCCACAGACCAAGAGCCGCCTTTGTTTTTGTTGTTGTTGGTTTGTTTGCCTTTTCACCCTTTTCAAAGGACCCATTCACCCATTTTTAAGTGTACACTTCTAAGGCATTAAGTAGATTCACATTGTTGTGCAACGATCACTGCTGTCCTTCTCCAGAACTTTCTCGTCTTCCCAAACTGAAATTCTACCCGCTAAACAAGAATGCCCGCAGCCCCTGGCAGCCACCCTTCTGCTTTCTGTTCTGAATTTTAACACTCTAGTACTCATATAAAGGGGGATCTCGTGGGATTTGCCCTTCCGTGACTAGCTTATTTCACTCAGCATAATGGCCTTCAGTGTGCATCTATGTTGTCAGGTGTCAGAATTTCCTTCCTTTTCCAGGCTGCATAATATTCTGAGAGGCCTCTGTTTTTATTCTGTGTAGTGATGATGGTAGGGAATTAAAAGAGAAATGGCCCTGACCCAGCTGCCGAAACAAGAGGTGGGTGCACTCTACCTCCTGCTGGGGGAGTAATGGGGAGATTGATGTCAGCTCTGTGTGATAGGATTGAGGGAGGCTAGATGCCATCAGTAGCTGGAAGCAAAATTCCTCAGGGTCAAAAATAAGGAGAGGAGTGTGATGCACTTGCCTTGGACATAAAACTTAAAGATGTGCCCCAAACTCAGTAATCCAGACAAATCATGTCTTCCTGCAATATTTAAAAAAAATCAAAGTGAGGGAAAAAAATCTATGATGACCAACGTATCAACATTTTAAATAAAGGTGAGATCAGTCTTAGCGTTTTTCCTCTTGGTCTTAGGCTCCCTGGTGTCTTTTTTATGACATGACACTAATCTTTCCTTTATCTAAAATTTTAGTTTTTCTGACCATGAATTTCTTGCATTACTTGTATCTTAAATTATGGTAAAATGTATATAACGTAAGATTCCATTTTAGTCATTTCTAAAGTGTACATTAATTACACAAATTCACAATATTGTGCAGCCATCACCACTGTCCATTCCCAGAACTTTTTCATCCTCCCAAACTGAAACTCTGTCTCCTTTCAGTAACTCTCCAGTATTGCCCCCCCCCCCCCTATCTCTTGGTACCTCTAGTCTACATTCCATCTCTATGAGTTTGACTACTCCAGGGACCTCAAACGTAAGTGGGACCATAGATCTTTGTCCTTTCGTGTCTGGCTTATTTCACTGAGCATAAAGTCTTCAAGGTTCATCCGTGTTGTAGTGAGTAGCTTTTTCAAGGCTGAATAACTTTCCATCATGTGTATATACCATGTTTTGCTTATCCATTCATCTTTTGAGGGACCCTTGGGTTTATTTCCCCTTCTTGGATATTGTGAACGGTGGGGCTATGAACATGAATATACAAGTATTTGCTTGAGTTCCTGATTTCAATTCTTTGGGGGAATGTATATAGAGGTGGAATTAATGGATGATAAGGTAATTCCTACATTTAACTTTTTGATGAACCACGGTCGTTGCACTACTTTATTTTTACACCAGCAAGGCACAGGGTTCCAATTTCTCTGCATTCTTGCCAACACTAGTTTTCTATATTTGTTTGTTTGTTTATATTATAACCATCTCAATGGGTATGAATTATGTCTTGCTGTGGGTTTGACTTGCATTTCCCCAAAGACTAGTGATATTGAATATCTTTCCACAGCCTTGGTGGGCATGTATGTAATTTTTTTTGAGAAATGTCTTTTCAAACCCTTTTGCCCACTCTTGAACCAGGCTGCTTATTTTGTCATCATGATGTATTTACGCTACTTAAATAAAATTAAAAACAATTTTTTGAGCAGTTTTAGGTTCATAGCAAACTGGAGAGGAAGGTGCCATAATCCCCGACCTAGCCCCTGTCTCCCCATTCCCCCCGAGTTGTGCATTTGTTACCATCAGCAAGTCTACAATGACATATCATTATCACCCAGATTCCACAGTTTACTTTAGTGTTCTCAAAGGTTCTCAAACCTTTAACTTCCCTTCTGTAAGAAAATTCCCAGGAAGGCCCACTGTACATTTTGTGGGTCTGGAGAAATGGAGAATGACACATACCCAGAATTTTTATATTACTTATGACTTTTAAAAATATCAATGTGAGTTGTCTTCATTGCTGAGGTCTTTGGAGGGCAGAGTGAGTCCCCTCATGTGGGGCAAAAGGCAGACCAGGAGGAAGGGGTGTGTGTGTGCCTCCGGCAGTCTGGGGAGAGGCTGGGAGATCTGAGCTGCTGGAGTCTGGAGTGGTGAGGTCAATGCCTCCAGCCTATTTAGGGCAGATGTTCTGGGACTTGGGCCTTCCTGGGAAGTTTCTTACAGAAGGGAAGTTAAAGGTTTGATTCCAAGTTGGGGCAAGGTCTAGGAGAGGCAAAGGAACAGCTGTGACTGTGACACTGGCGGCAAGTGATACTTCTCAGGCAGATCCTCCCAGGAGGGAGACCCAGAGGCAAGGCAGACTGCTCCTGATCTGCTAGCCCTGTGTCCCCTGTGCCTGTGATGGACAGGTCTGTTTGAGAGTCCTGTCCCCCAAGCTCCAACTGCTCCTCTTTCCAAAGGCCTCACTTCCTTCCTGCACCTGGAGTGACGGGCGCCTCAGGCACCACTGGAGCAATGCCCACTGGAGGTAGTGGTACGGTCCTAGCTCTTACTGGAAAGGGAGTCTTGCAGACTCTCTTTGGAATCCAGCTTCCCCTTCGGCACTACTAACACCATGCCTCACCCAGCTGCTGGCATGGTCCAGTTTATTCAGGCTCCCGGACAGCGCTTAAGAGGTGTGGTGATGGGTTGTTAATAATGCATCAGTCGGCCCTTACTCTCAAAGACAGAAGTGCTCTTTTCTGGAGGCTCAGCTGAAATACCACATCGTTTCCTGAGGCTCAGCAGGGCATGTGTTAACTGTTAAGACCATTTATTAGAGTAGCAAGAGCAGGCATTTGCATTGCCGTGCCAGCTGTCCACTCAACATGAGAGATGGTTCTGCACCTCCAGGGGAAAACAAGGCGAGATCATACACTGCATGCTTCAATTTGGGAGATTTCCCTCACTCCTACTTCAAATTAGCAGTCCTGTGGATTTATCATTTGAGAGTAGGTTGCATCCGTGTCACCTTATGGGAGTCTGTTTATAGTGGGGCTGTCCCTCCCCTTCTCCAAAGGACCCAGGCTCCAGTGAGCAGTGCAGCCTTCTCCGCTTGGAAGGTCCTGATGATTCCACTGATTGGATCAAAGCACAGATTGGTGCCTTCTCCTCGAACACTCGGCAAGTGCGCTCTCACGTGGCTGTGGAGATATGTCTGAACACTTAGTAGCAAGTGGTAGAAGACCCATGCACTTTGGGGCAGGCAACAATAATGACATTAAAGAACAATGTGCTGGCTGACAAAACTGACAATTGCATTTCAGGTCCGATGGAGTAATATCTCCTCATCCCCTTCTTTAAAATTCTCACTCCTTCTTGCTGCTCAGCTCTTCCTTCTGGAACCACTTTCTTTCTGAAATGCATTGATTCTGAAAGTCCTTTTGTCCTGTTGGTGGGACTGTCTGTCCTTCTGTGTTTATTGAAAAAATATCTTTATTTCACCCTTCTCCTTGACATGCAGTTTCATGAGGTGTATGTCTAGATTGACTGTTGTCTTCTCTAAGCCTCTGGAAACTATTCTCCACTGCCATTGGCTGACTTATTATCCATAGTTCACTCATTCTCCTCCCTCTAGCCCAAGCCCCCTGCCCGTGTCCTTTCGTCTCCATCCCTCAACCTCCTTCCCAATCTTCACACCAAGCAGATGACCTTGATTCCCACTTTATTGACAAAAGGAATTACTTAGAAGGGATTTCCTACAGATTCCCTCATCTACCTGCACCCCCCAACCTGCTACAGCTGGTGACAAGGTCTTTGCCTTGTGCACTGGATCTTGTCACCTCTCACTTGCCCAGTGACACCCCTCTGGTTGTCAAATATTATTGACATTATTGTTCAAATAAGATTATTTCCATCAGCCTTCAAACTAGGCTTCCCCCCCTCCCCCAAAAGCAGACTCTAAGACAGGATTCCAATGGAAGTAGTTTATTTAGGGGTTTCAGGAAAGGGAAATTCTTGGATGGGATTCAACTGTGAGTTTTGTGTGTGTATGTGTGTGTGCGTGTGTGTGTGTGTGAGAGAGAGAGAGAGAGAGAAGCAGGATGAAGCAGAGGGAAGGAGGAGTTCAATAGCAATACAGCTGCCACCAAAGCCTTGGCTGATCGCCTGGTGACCCCTGGAGTGGGGATGGCCCTGTCAAGGTGTTCAGAATTGAGGCAAGGGGACTGGGTGTTTGTACTGCACATAGACCAGTTGTTAGTTATGGGCCAATCCCAGGAATGTGGCAAGACCTTGGGGACAGTGGCCCCTTTTGCCCAGGCCTGAGGTGGGCATCTGGAATGTGAACCACAGACTCCACTTCATAAAAGACCCAAGACAGGAGACATCTGGAGGTGAGTTCCATGGGGAACTTTGGATCTGGCAAAATGGAGGTATCAGAATTGTCCTACCCAAAGGGCAACTCCCATGGGTCATGGTCAAGGTCTGCTGAGGTACTGCTCATTTTTCACTTATGTGAACCAAGAAAGCCTCAGCCCAGAGGTGCAGTTTCCACAGGACATGCTGTCAGGCTGAGGGACACAGGTGGGCACCCATAGTGCCTGGGTCCTGCTTTCCATGCTAGCTGCCACTCCCATTTTTGCTCTTCTCTGCAGAGCACTATTCTGTTAAGGAGTTGTCAGTACTCTCCCTCTCTCTCCTGTTCTTCTTCCTCTCTCTCCATTCCCAAAGTCAGGCATTTATTGCCACCATTCTACAATGATCTCATGTTGCTAGATCCAGTGGTTGTATGTCTCATGTCCTACTCTTGACCTGAGACATTGCCCATCTGCTTCATCCTTTCTCCACAGCACACTCTGTCCACCTGGCTTGCAGGACACAAGGTCTTCCTAGACCTCCAGGCCCTGACTGATCTTTCTCAGTCTTCTTCTTGAAGTCCTCTGCCTCTCCGCAGCCTCTTAATTTTGGGGTTTCCCAGGCTCTGTAGTTGATTATTTCTCTTTTCTACTCTACTCTCAGCCCCCAATTTGTATCTCCAACCTTGAGTACTCCACAAACTCAGGACTTTTACCTCTAAGTCCCAGTTTGACACTTCCTTGTGTGTGGCTCATAGACATCTAAACTCACGGGCTCACATGACTTTCTAATAGCCCCAGACCTACTCTACCTGCAGACTACAGCATCTCAATAGGTGGCAATCAGATTGATTGATTGATTGATTGATTTTTATTTTATTTTTTAATTTAGAGAGAGTCTCACTTTGTTGCCCTGGGTAGAGTGCTGAGGTGTCATAGCTCACAGCAACCTCAAACTCTCGGGCTTAAGTGATTCTGTTGCTCCAGTCTCCCAAGAAGATGGGACTACAGGTGCCCACCACAAGGCTTGGCTATTTTTAGAGATGGGGGTCTTGCTCTTGCTCAGGCTGGTCTCGAGCTGCTGAGCTCATGCAGTCTACCTGCTTTGGCCTCCCAGCGTGCTAGGATTACAGGTGCAACGTATCTAGAATCCAGTCCTTTATTTCCTGAATTTCCAGGATAGCCCCCTACAAGGTCTCCTTGCTTCTGTTCCTTGGCTCCCATTGACTGTTCTGGATACAGAAGCCAGAGTGATTCTTTTTAGTCATCAGTTAGATCATGTCACTCCTCTACTCAAAAACCTGTGATGGAACAGATGCCTGTTCCCAGTCATGATGAAGTAACAGGGACTGTTACTCTCTCCTCATATCAGACAAGACAGATGAAACAACTATAACTGCAGAGAGAAGAGAAGCCAAATGGGAAGCCCTCTCATTGCCCTGCTTTCTGCCTGGAGCCGGTTTCTAGGCTGCTGTGTGGGAGGTGGGGTGTTGGCACTAAGCAGAGCATGGAGGACCCTCCAAGGAAGTCACTGAGAGCTGTGGGTCAGAGTGAGACACAGAAAGAAGCTATGCAAAAATAATAATAATAATAATAATGATCCCCAGAATAGGGAGAAAATGGGTCCCTTGAATCTTTGTTGAATAAAAAAAGGAATCCACGAATAGTGTTAAACTCTACCAGGTCAAGCAAAGAGTGACTTAGGGGAGCTGGGCTGAACCTCTAATGGGGCCCTCATGGAGATGGGATTACCCAAGTCTCTGCCAGCCAGAGTTGGGAGTTGTTGCTGATTGCTAGACGTTCAGTAGACACCTAAGAAGAACTATACTTTAGTAGTGAGCCTGCACTATCTCCAGAGTATAGGCTATGCTAGATCTGCTCTTGCATACTTAAAAAGAAGTCTAGAAAGTATCCAATTGAACTGGAAGTAACTAAACTACCAACCAAAGCCCAACATCCTTAAAGGAGGACAGCAAAATTGAGACACTCAACAATTAAAAATTCACAACAGTCAGCATGCAATTAAAATTTACATGCTAAGAAGGGAGAAAATGTGACCCATAGCCAGGAGCAAAGTCAGTCAACAGATATAGACCAAAGAATGATAGAAACAATGGAAATACCAGACAACAATGTTAAAACAATTATTTTCAAGTTTTTAAATAAAAAAAAAAAACATAGTAAAGGAAGAACCTGAAGCCAGAGTGATTCTTTTTAGTCATTAGTCAGATCATGTCATTCCATAATTAAAATAATTAAATGGATCAGACAAACTTATGTCTGAAATGTGAATTTCACTGAATAAGCTTAACAATTGGTTAAAAGATAAGTGAAATTGAAGATATAGTTCTATAAATGACCCAGAACAAAGTACACTGAGAAAAAGGACTAGAAAAAAGTTAACAGATTCTCGGTGACCATGGAGCAATATCAAGTGGTCGAAAGCATGTGAAACTGAAGTCCCCCAAAGAGGGGAGAGGACAAAAAATATTTTAATATATAATGGTTGATAATTTTCCAGATTTGAAAACTATGAATCTATAAATCTAAGAATTTCAATGAATACCAAGCAGGATATATGCAAAGAAAACCACATCAAGAAACGTCATTATCAATTTCCCAAAACCAACATTAAAGAGAAAATCCTAAAAGAAGCCAGAGAAAAATAAGACACATTACATACAAGGGAATAATGTAAAAATGACACTAGTATTCTTTTTGGAAACAATGCAAGCCAGAAGTTAATGGGGTAACATTTTCAGAAAATGAAAGAAAAACAAACAAACAACAACAAAAAAAACCACCCAAAAAACCCAACCCTGTCATTCTAGAATTCCCTTCCCTAGAAAAAAATATCTTTTACACATGAAGGCAAAATGATAATTTTAAGACATCATCAGACTTGTACTACAAGAAAAGTTAAAGAAAGTTTTTCAAGCATAAAGAAAACAAGACCAGATAGAAATCTGTTTCTACAAAAATGAGTGCACAGCTCTAAAGGAAAATATGCAGATAAATGTAATAAAAGTTTTAAAAATAAAAACCCAGATGATATGATCCTATACCTGGAAAATCCTAGGGAGTTAACTTCAAAACTCTTAGAAGTGATCAAGGAAAACAGTAGATCTCAGGATACAAAATCAATACTTACAAGTCAGTAGCTTTTATATATGCCAACAATAGTCAAGCTGAAAATATAGTCAGGGACTCTATTCCTTTTACAATAGTGCCAAAGAAGATGAAATATCTTGGAATTTACCTAACAAAGGACATGAAAGATCTCTATAAAGAGAACTATGAAACTCTGAGAAAAAAATAGCTGAAGATGTTAACAAATGGAAAAACATACCATGCTCATGGCTGGGAAGAATCAACATTGTTAAAATGTCCATACTACCCAAAGCAATCTACAGATTTAATGCAATCCCTATTAAAGCATCATTGTCATACTTTAACAAACTTGAAAAAATAATACTTTGTTTTATATGGACTCAGAAATAACCTCAAATAGCAAATACATTACTCAGAAATAAGAACAAGTCAGGAGGTATCACATTACCAGACTTCAGGCTATACTATAAATCGATAGTGATCAAACAGCATTGTACCAGCACAAAAACAGAGCAGTAGATTTATGGAACAGAATGGAGAACCAAGAGAAAACCCAGCTACTTATCATCATTTGATCTTTGACAAGCCTATCAAAATATTCTGTCAGGGAAAGACTATTTAACAAATGGTGCTGGGTGAACTGGCTGATGACCTGTAGAAGACTGAAACTGGACCTCCACCTTTCACCATTAACAAAAATTGATCCTCACTGGATAAAAGATTTAAACTTAACACATGAAACTATAAAAATACTAGAAGAGAGTGCAGGGAAAACACGTGAAGAAATTAGCCTTGGAATATATTTTATGAGAAGAACCCCCCACCCCCAGGCAATTGACGCAACGCCAAAAATACATTACTGGGATCTGATCAAACTAAAAAGCTTTTGCACAGCCAAGAACACAGTAAGTAAAGCAAACAGACAACCTTCAGAATGGGAGATTTTTTCAGGTTATGCTTCCAACAAAGGTCTGATAACTAGAATCTACAGAGAACTTCAAACTAATCAATAAGAAAAGAACAAATAACCCCATTTCTATGTGGGCAAGAGACTTGAAGGAAACTTCTCTGATGAAGACATGCACATGGCCTGCAAACACATGAAAAAATGCTCATCATCATTAATCATGAGAGAAATGCAAATCAAAACCACTTTGGGATATCATCTAACTCCAATAAGATTAGCCCATATCACAAAATCCCAAAACTACAGATGTTGGCATGGATGCAGAGAGAAGGGAACACTTCTACACTGCTGGTGGGAATGCAAGCTAATACGGTCTTTTTGGAAAGAAGTTTGGAGAACACTCAAGGAACTAAAAGTAGACCTACCATTCAATCCTGCAATTGCTTTACTAGGTATATACCCAGATGATCAAAAATTAATTTACAACAAAGATATTTGCACAAGAATGTTTACTGTAGACCAATTCATAATTGCCAAGACATGGATACAGCCCAAGTGCCCATCGATCCACAAATGGATTAACAAATTGTGATATATGTACACTATGGAATACTATGCAGCCATAAAAAAGATGGTGACTTCACATCTTTTATGTTTACCTGGATGGACCTGGAACATATTCTTCTTAGTAGAGTATCTCAAGAATAAAAAAAAAAATTATCCAATATACTCAATACTACTATTACATTAATATATTATCACCTACACATTCATATGAATGGCAAAACATAACTACAGTCCAGAAAATAGAAAGGAGGAGGGGGTGAGGGGGGACATGGAAAGAGGGAGAGTATGTGGGGGGACCTCACCTAATGTGCATGATGCAATGGTACATTTCAAAACTATTAGGAAATGAGTATAATTGTGATGGATGTGTTACTTAGTTCAATGTAAGCATTTCATATTGCATATCAAAGCAGTACCCTGAACCCCATAAATGCACCAATGTATAAAGTTATGATTTAATAAAAAAAAAGAAAAAGTTAAAAAAATAAAAAATAAAAACCCACTTAAAGAATGATTATTTGTAATGATATTTGTGTTATTTCGGTGGTCCATAAATGTTATTTAAAAAAGGTAAACTTGATTAGATATATTTAAATCATAGATGTGACATGTGTTTATTTCCTCCAAATACAAAATTAATAATAATAAACGCTTACAACCTATCTTTTGAAGAAAAAAGTTTGATATGTATCTTTCTGCACATTTTGTTTATTAAATATAAAAATACACAAATGTGTAGAATGTAAATCGGTATTTTACATGTAATTTTTCACATTATCCTGCTATATGAATTTAAAAACATTTATTAATACTTTTTCTCATCTTTTAAGTTCTTAAAAGACAATTAGCTATTTCCAACAAAATATCAACAGTGTATTTTGGGGTTTACTACATGTTAAAATGTAATAAATGTGACTACAGTAACCCCAAAAATTGGAGGGATAAGATAGAAATATATTTTTACATCATACATAAAATGGTATACATCATTTGAAGGTAGACTATGATAAGTTAAATATGCATATTTTGAATCATAGATGAACTCCTAAAATTAGAACAAAGAGATAGAATTTATTAGCTATTAGTGAAGAAAATGAAATATACTCGATTAGTCCTAAAGATGGAAGAAGAAAAGGGAAAAAGGAACAACAAACATGGGATTAAGAAAAAGCAAATAGCAAGATATTAGGCTTAAACCAAATGATAAGATTAATTTCATTAGATGTAAGGATTCAAACACTCCAGCAAAAGGCGGATTGTGACACTGGAGAAAAAACAAGGCCTACCTGTATGTTGTCTATAAGAAACCCATATTAAATACGCAAAACTCAACCATATGTCTATCTACCAGCAAGAAACATTTGAAATAAAAAATAGTACTGTATTACAAATAAATCCCGTAAGGATCCCCAAACCCCAAAGGATCATAGGACACTGAAGTAGTAACAATTTCGAAAGAGCTCTCAATGGCTAAAGTTTTCCAAATAATTTGAGTAACAAAATAAAAATTGATAGTTATTGGATTGTAACCCAAAGAATAAAATAGCAGTCTACACTGATATAAATAAATAATAGAATGAATAAAAAATAAATGGAGAAAAGGAGCACCTCCTTATGGAATAATAACTATTAATAAGTGTAGAAGCAATGAGGGAAATAGAAAATTTATCATTAAAATTTCACAGCAATAATTGCTGGAGGCAAAAGTTTAAGAAGCAGAACATTTGCAGTCTCAAAGTATTCCCCCCAACCCCTCAATAGCTATTAATCATTAAAAGAAAAATAGTAGCTACACAGTGACATATGTGAAATACGACAAACGCTACCTTTAACAAGTTACCAAGACTCACATCACTAGTAATAAGGCTTAGCAACATTGTAAAATCCCTAATAGGATAACTCTTCTAATTGATTAGTATTCTTCTCAATAATAACCTAAAGAGTCATGATAAAACATTAGACCAAGCCCATGTGAGAGACTTTCTACAGAATTTTTGACTACTACTCTTCAAAAACATCAAATCATGAAAAAGTGGAATATGGAAGAACTATCACAGATTGTAGGAGACTAAGGAAACATGCCATTTAAATACAATGTGGAATTCTGGATCAGATCCTGGAAGTGAAAAAAATTATCAGTGGAAAAACTGGTAGAATCCAAATAAAGTTGGTAGTTTAGTTAATAGTACTGAACCACTGCTAATTTCTTAGTTTTCATAACTACATTATTAAATATGATTATGTAAGATGTTACTATTAGGGCAAACTAGATGAATATATGAGAATTCTCTGTATTATTTATGTAACTTCTGATATTTTAAAATTATCTCAAAATTAAAAGAGCTTTATAAACCATACCACTTACAATAGCATAAAACATAAAATGCTTAGGAAAAAAAAATCTCATAAATATGTACAAGACCCATATATTACAAACTACAAAACAGCCATGTGTGGTGGCTCACACCATAATCCTAGCACTTTGGGAGACTGAGCCAGGAGAAGTGCCATGGCCAAGAAACTAGCCTGGACAACATAACAAGACCTTGTCTCTACAAAAAGTAGCAAAATTAGTAGTTCTAGCTACTTGGGAGGTGGAGGCAGGAGGATCATTTGAGTCCAGGAGTTCAAGGCTACAGTGAACTATGGTTGTGCCACTGCACTCCAACCTAGGCAACAGAGTGAGACTGTCTCTAAAAAATCGCCCAAACAAAAAAACAAAACTCCAAAACGTTACAGAAGGAAATGAAAGATAGCATAAATCAATGAATATTGTTATATGTCAATTCTGTCCTTAGTGATTCAATTTGAACCCAATTAAACCCAATTACAATCACATCTGTCTTTTTATAGAAATTGATGAGGTGATTTAAAATTTTATATAGAAATGCAGTGGGCATAGAATAGCCGAAGCAATTTTGAAAAGGAGCAAAGTGGGAGTATTTATATTACTTAATTTTAAGAACTACTCTGCAACTATAGTAATCAAGGTCGTGTGCTAGCGTAGAAATAGATCAGTGGAATAGAATTAAGATCCTGGAAGGAGAAATATTTATTACAGAAATATATATATGAATTACACAATAGACATAAATTACACAATAGACATAATAATAAATTATGTGGTGATGTGTAATATATTATTTATAATAACATTATAATATATTATTTATGATATAATATTTACAATAATATATATTATTTATATATCTATAATACTATATACCATGAGTGCCAAAAAATCTATATACATTTTAAGAGATGTTATCTATGCATTACTTTTCCAAGTTGAACTGAATTACAGTAGCATGGTGTAGTATGATGTTCCCTTCAAAGGAAGTGTTAATCAAATGAATGGTAGCATCACCATGCAACAGTCAAAGAAAATGGCAGAAGCATGGTTGTTGTTTGAGGAGTGCAAGACCATTTGGAAGTGGTATTTGAAATTTGAAAACATTATGGAGATACAGGGACAATGGAGGTGTGAATATGCAACAGAACTCCAACACTTCTCCCAGTTGCTCACATTTGTGATAAGTTTGAGAAATTGAAATGGCACATATAGCAATACAAGTGGACACTTTGGTCAATGTTGCTCAAGTGGTAGTTCACCACAGCTTAGAAGTGTCTGGACACTGACGGTAACCACTTGAGCCCCTCTTGTAATTGTAGAAGTCAATTCACCTTTTGTTATTAGTATATATCGAATATTATAATTTTAACAGGTTTTTCTTGCTTAAGATGTGTATACAATTTTTTGGCACCCTTTGTATATTTACTTATGTGTATATATTCAGTCAATTTTTAAAAATGGGGCCAAGCCCAATTATTGGGAAAAGATAATGTTGATAAAAGATAATGCATAGATAACACCTCTTAAAATGTAGATTGATTTTTGGCACCTCCAGTATATAGCATTATAGATATATAAATAATACATTACTTATAAATAATATATAAATATATATTACTATAAATACATTATATAATACATTACTTATAAATACTATATTACAATAAATATTATATTATAAATAACATAATATGTTATATGTTATTATAAATACTATACAAATGTCAAACAAATGGTACTGGAATAATTGGTTATTTATCCATAAAAATATAAACCTTAATTCCTACCTCACATAATACAGAAAAATTAACTTAAAATGAATCACAGACTTAAACATAAAAGCCACAACTATAAAACTTCTAAAGAATATGTTGTTTGTGACCTTGGGGTAGACAAAATTTTCTTAATAGGTCACAAACCCCACAAATCATAAAGATAAAAATTGATAAAAATGAACAATGTCTGCATTTTTAAATAACCATTTAAGGAAATGGAAAGACAAGTCACAGACAGGGAGAAAATATTTGTAATACACACATTTGTTAAAGACTTACATCCAGGACATATTAAAATTCTTACAATAAGAATAAGTAATGAGACACACAACATTTAAAATGTTTGATAAGAGATTTGAACAGACATGTCACAAAGATGTCCAGGGGGCGTCCAGAAAGTATCCAGCCATGTAATATGAAAACTGGAGACAAATGTGGCTGGATACTTTCCAGACGGCCCTCATATAAATGGCCAGGGCTCTCTCGCTATTCCTCTGCCTGAAATGCTCTGCTCTCATATTTAGATCTCACCAACTCTTTCCTTTCTTTCACGTTTTTGTCTTCTCAATGAAGTCTCCCCTGAATTTTTTTTTTCCAGATATAAATATTTTTAAAATCGATGCATAATAGTTGTACATATTTTTGGGTACATGTGATATTTTGATACATGCATATGATGTGTAATGATCAAATCAGAGTAATTGGGGTCCCCATCACATCAAAATTTGAATTTTCTTTGGGTTAGAATGTTCCAATTCTTCTCTTTTAGTTAATTTGAACTATAAATTTTGTTAACTGTGGTCTCTCTACTGTACTGTCAAACACTAGAACTGATTTCTTCTACTTAACTGTTAGTTTTATACCCCTTCGTCACCTTCTCTTCATCCCCTTCTCCCTCTTTCCCTTCCCAACTTCTGGTAACCACTATAGTACTCTCTACCGTCATGAGATCCACTTTCTCTTAGCTTCCGTATAGGAATAACAACATGTGGTATTTGTCTGTGACTGGCTCAGTGACCTTCAGTTCCATCCATGTTGCTGTAAATGGCAGGATTTCATTCTTTTTTATGGTTGAATAATATTTCACTGTGGGTGTGTGTAAATGTGTATAGATATTATAACACACACACACACTTTTTCTTTATCCATTCATCCATTGATGGGCATTGAGGTTGATTACATATTTTCTCTATTGTTCTCTCTAGGTGCTGTGGTAAACCTAGGAAGGCAGGTATCTCCTCACTATACTGATTTCCTTTCTTTTGAATATACATGTAGTTTTTTTGAGAAAACTCCACACTTTTTGCTATAATGGCTTATACTAATTTATATTCCCACCAACAGTGTGTGAGTGGTCCCTTTCCTGTGCATCCTGGCCAGCATCTGTCATTTTATTATATTATTATTATTATTATTATTTTTTGGTCTTCTTATTAAAAGCCATTTTTAACTGGAGTGAGATGATCCTCCTTGTGGATTCATGAGCATGAGCATTTTTTTAAAAAAAATGTATTTGGCTATTTGCAGTCTTATTTTGAGAAATGTTTCCTCAGGTCTATTGCCCACTTTTAAACAGATTATTTGTTTTTTTTTTTTTTTTTTTTTTTTTTGGGTGTTTTTGGGTTTGTGTGGTTTAATTAGTTTGTTTTTTAATTTTTTTTCTGTTGGTTTTTTTTCCTGTTTTTGGGTTTGAGTTCCTTAAATACTCTAGTTATTAATCTTTTGTCAGATGGATAGTTTGAAATATTTTCTCCCATTCTTTTGGTTGTCTCTTTCACTTGTTGACAGTCCTGGCATTTTATTAAATACTGTTCTCAGCCCCAGCCTCTCTCAACCACATACATATCCCAGATACTGCTAACCTTTTTTCTTTTACCATAGCACTTAATATTTTCTAACACACTTTAACATTTACTTATTTAGTTTATTGTCAATTACTTATCTTCTCTGTGAGAATGAATAAAAATTATGTCTAGTATTTTGATTGATATGTCCCAAGTGTCTACAGTAGTGCCCAGCATCTAGTAGGTGTTTAATAAATATTTCTTTGACAAATTAATACAATTCATAAGTATATAATAAAATTGATGCTTTTTTTTTTTTTTTTTTTTTTTTTGTGTTTGGCATGGTGTAGTTTTGCCCGGAACTGTGCAAGCATATATTTATTTATATTCAGCCGGCTAC
>CAUYPK010159838.1:0-12391 GCA_963574355.1 Loris lydekkerianus | reverse complement strand
TCCACATTTGCCAAGTTTTACATATACCCTTGTAAGATGCACCACAGGTGTAATCCCATCCATCCCCTTCCCTCTACCCCCTCCCCCCTCCCTCCCCACCTTTTCCCTTTTCCCGCTATTCTTAGATTGTAACTGGGTAATCTAAATAATGTTTAAATCACTGAAATGAGAAGGTACTTGAAACAATGGAGAAAAGCAGGATTTAGCATCAACTTCTCTCATAAACTAAGTCACATCCTTAAGCTACATGGGCAGCTAAAGCATCACTGCATTTGTGCTAAGGCCGTTTCCTTTAGGTGTAGAGAGCTACCGTAAACATTTTGCTTCTGTATTTCCTTTTATAATTAAAAACAAACATAAAAAATCAAAGCAATTACACCCACATTTTAAATATTTACTTGAACATCTTGTCATGTTTGCAATGCACATCCAACTTCTCAATTTACTACATTATTAAATTCAGTTGTTCTTTCAGTGAGCGGAAAGTTTAAATCAGAGAATTATGCTACTAACATGTACAAACATCATGTATAAAATCCCTGTCTCCTCATTTTCCCCAAATAGCTATGATTTTTAGTAGCTCCAGAATTATATATAATTATTCATACAAAACACTCCCTTTAGGCACACCAAATTTTTAAGTGTGTTCTCAGAAAAAGAGGGCTTTGATTTATTCATACGAACCTTAGTTCTCTTAATACCAAGTACTATAATTTTCAGTCAATCGTCAATTAATAGAGTTAGTTCTAACTGACAAAGGCTTGAGAAAATGTAATAAAATATGTTTAGTAATCAGACTATGTAATTTTCATGACTCCTATGCTTTCAATTTTCTGGGGTGGAATTAATTTTTCACATGCGGGGTACATGGATTTCTACATACAAGGATAAGCAGACAGCAAATTAGTCCATAAAATTTGCCTTGTAGTTGAGCAAAGAGGACACAGTGTACCTCATGTTGATACAGTTAGTCATTTTGCTTTTCATGTGGCACCTGGATCTTCATCTGTTTGATTCCATTTTTATTTTAGGGAACAAACTATAACCATGAGCACATTTGCCACAATAGTTGCCACCAAGCTGTAGAATTTTAAAGGTGGAAGAAACCTCTGAGATTAGCTCATTTAGCACATTAGGAATTTCTGGCTGAGATTTTGGCAGACATAAAGGAGCTACAAAAGAAAAATATGCAAGATACAAAGATTTGTGTTTTGCCCAAAAATGTGTTAGAACAGAACCTAAACTCCTAAAAAATGTATACTCCTAACAAGAGCATTTGTATGTCCCCAAGGCACCCTTTTTGTTCCTGAGGTTCAAGCAACCACTCCTAATAGATTCGTGTTCATTACCATTACAGTCATTCCTGAGTCCTCACACCACCTCCTGAAAACAATCCACTGAAACATAATGTTGGGAGCTTTCCAACACAGGCATAAATTCAGAGCTAACGTTGCGCTGGCATAGGGGCCCTTTCTTCAGTAGCAGTGGTAGCTGCTACAGAGATTAAGGATGTAGAGAGTGGCAGCTCAGGTATTCAATTTAGGTTTATATTTACAGAAAAGTAATTTAGAATAATATATGTTTTAAATGCTTTAGTCCCCAGAAATGATATCAGTCGAGCCTTTGAAGCCCTGCCACCACAGTGCTAAACAGACATTAGGATGAACAGTTCACTGTAGGAAGAGCGATCAGATAAGCGGTTTATAAGGGAACTGAAAAGAGTAGAGTCATTTTCTTTGTCTGTTATCTAATTCTGCACAAAGCAGCTGAGAACAGTTTGTAAGCAGCACACCAAATGAATTTTATAGCTAAATTGTTTTTCAAAAGCGTATGATTTTCTCTATTTCAAAAAATCAAACTCTAGATGACTTTTTTTTTTTTTTTTCTTTTTTGAGCGCTGGATCATTTGACGTATAGGTTGGTGTAGGTTCCAGTGTTTAAGGGTACCAATGAAAGGCAAAAATCAGGAATTGAATTTTCTATATCAGAAACAACATGAGTTTATATATCATAAAGGAAACCTGTGCTTGAAACTTGCATATGTGTCTGTCATCTCTGAACTACACAACCCCATGACCTGGAGTGGCTTGGACTCTAAAAGTTCCCTGCTAATCGAAGACTTTTTATCCTTCCTGCTTTACATTTTCCTTCAGATTACACATTCTGATACATTCCAGCATCATCACTTCTTGCATGCAGAGTGACATACGTTCTGTCTGGTGTCTCACTCAGTTTGGGTTTGCTATAACAAATTACCATAGACTGGGTGAATTAAAAGGCAAGCATTTATTTTCACTGTTGTGTCTAGGGTCTAGGAGCCAGCATGGTCAGGGTCTGATGAGTCCCCCTTTGGGGTTGTAGACAGCTGTCTTTTCTTTGTTTACTTGCATAGCGGAAAGAGCATGAGTGAGCCCTCTGGGGCCTCTTTCACAAGGGCACTAATCCCCTCATGAGCCTAATCACACACACACACACCCCCAACGACCCTACCAAATACTGTCACACTGAGGATTAGATTTCAGCAATTTTGGAGAGACACAACCTTTTTAGGGATTTCATAACACCCAACAAGCTAAACAATTCAGTTTTATATGGATAATCTGGTTATCCTTTGATAAGATGTTGGTTGGTATGATTCAATAAATTGGTAAATATCAGGCTAAATAGATTCATTATTGAAATAAGCAGGTGGGATCAAATAAAGCAGTTTGATATATTTCTTGTCATGAGGCATGGGATCATTTTCAATTATAAGAAAGTGGACCATAAAGGGACACAGACAGTAGATAATTCAATATCAAATAATCCTATCTCGAATCCAACTTTGACCTTGTTAACTCACTTTCTTAAGACAGGGTTAACCCTGATATTTTTTAATATATTTCTAACTAATTTTCATTATATATTTAATCCAAACAGTACACACTAACCAACTATTTTTGTTTCATACATGTTGTCATGTATTTGCTTTTTTTGTTTACTCATTGGTTATATATTTTTTTATTGTGATTCACAGAATTTGGTGGCTTACAAGTTTAAAAGTTTCTTTAGGATTGTCCAAAAGTTTGTCTTAAGGTTCATTTAGGGTTCAAAGATTCAAAAAGAATTTGTACTTAAGAAATAGTGCTCATCCTTGAAGGTCATTGTCACATAATTTGATCATTGCTTTAAATCTTAACCTACTTTCAAATGATATGCTTTTTGGTTTCAATAAACACCCTAAGGAAGACCTCTTAATTTTGAACTCAGTCTTCTTTTTTCTCAAAGGCAGATATTCTAGTGGTGTTGTGTTCAATATGGTAGACACTAACCACACCTGACTCGTTAAATTCATTCAGTTTTTAATTAAATAAAATTAAAAATTATACTTATTGGTGACACAATACATTAACTGTTCAACAGCCACACGTTAACTTATGGCTACCATCATGGTCAGCATGAAATGCCTCCATTCAGAGTAGAGATTTCTGTTGGCAGAAGTGCATAGTGGACATTTTCTACTATATCTAAGTAGATAATCATTGACCAACAGACACACAGTGCAACTTAATGTTGTGTATTATTAATAAAAACCTAATGAAAATCTTTATCTCACTTTATAAATCTATATTTCTCCTTGCTTCCCTGGTTAAAGTTGGGTATACCTTGTTTCTTCATATCCCATTTATGATTGCTCATAATGTTAAACACTGCATAAATGACAACATTCAGTGCAAGGCTAGCCTAATATTTTTTTGCCTGTCAAATCTTATGGAAGTAATATAGCACCCACGGCAATCCTGAGTTTTGTATAGTTAACATTCTATGAGAAAGATGAGAGATTATTATTGCTTTCAATAAGTTCAATGATAACAGCATTAGCATAGGTGTTCATCTCTTTATTTCCATGAAAAAGCAAATTAAAATGTTCAGTTAAGTTAGGAATCAGGAGTGACCCACCTGTTGTCTGGGACCCATGCAGATTATGGAAGGATGCCATGCTTATCTGTGTTGTTAGATTATCACAGGAACTACACATACACCTTTTATTTTATTTTATTTTTTCTCATCAGCTTTTATTAGTGTTTGTGCATTTAACTTGTGGCCCCAAAATATCCTTCTTCCAATGTGTGGCAGGGAAGGAAAAGTTTGGACAATCTGGTAGGTGAATTTGTTTCCCACTTTGATCATCTCTTTGTACCTTTTTGTTCACGTTTTTCTTTTACTAAGTAAGAAATGATAGTACTACAGCATATGGTGCTCAATTTGGCTCTTCATCCATCCTGTGGCATTTTAAGTTATCTGTATTTGGAGAGGTCTGGTTTTGGCAAACACTCTAAGATATTTTGAAGTATAAAAAGAGGTTTATTTTATAAATAAATATTTACTGAGAACTTACTGTGAGTCAATCACTCTTCTGAACAAAAAAAAAATTGAAGGACAGAAAGAAGTATTATAGCTATCATAGCAAGGAACACGCAAGGTGGTTGATCCTCTTAGTCCTTACACTCTGCAAAGAAGCAAGCCTGATAATGTGGAAACACAATAAAGCCAGCATAGCCAGAGACCAATAAGTAGATGCATAGTAGAAGATTAGTAGGGGCTGAAATTATGAAGAGAATTAAGAGTGAAGCATTGGCGTTAAAGGTTTTCCAGCAGAATGCTAGTAAGAACTAACTTTTTTTTATATTTTGAGTAATCAGATATTGTGTTGATGGTAGAATTCATACTGAATAAAAGATGGATGTAGGAAGAGAAGAAGGAAATTTTGCATTTATCCATAGAAAGTATAGGAGTGACATTACCAGGAAATTCATGCTAGACACAATAAGAAGTGGTCAGATTCTGCTTACAGTTGGAAAATGAAACCATCTCGATTTTCTTTCTTTTTTTTCCTTTTTTTTTTTTTTTTTTTTGAGACAGAGTCTCACTTTATCACCCTCAATAGAATGCTGTGGCATCACACCTCACAGCAACCTCCAGCTCTTGGGCTTAGGCGATTGCCTCAGCCTCCTGAGTAGCTGGGACCACATGTGCCCATCACAATGCCCAGCTACTTTTTGGGTGCAGTTTGGTTGGGGCAGGGTTTGAACCCAGCACCTTCGGTATATGGGGTTACTCACTGAGTAACTACTCACTGAGCCACAGGCACCTCCCTGTCCCAATTTTCTTATGAATAGGAAGAGCAACATGAGAGATAAAGAACAGAAATGATGGCTCTAACAGTTGACATAATCCAAGTGAATAGATGGATCAGCCATTAAGTGAGATAAGGAAGAATGAAGTAGCTCTTCCCTTTCCCCATAAGAGGAAAGAAGTAGGATAGAGAAGCACATGTGTCAATTAATTATAGAAAAGAGTATGTAGAAAAGTAATTCAGTATTTTTGCCATGTGACAGAGGAGACAGGGGCCCATATTACAGAAATGTCTAGAAACTCTCTTCTGGATGTTGCTCCCTTCTGATTTACATGTAAAACTAGATAATTGGCTGACATTGGACAGGATTTATTGTAGGTCTGAGGAGCAAGAAAAAATAATAAATAAAATGGTTTTTAGGAAGTAGGAAAAGTAAACTGTTACACAGCATGAGGGGGCCACGTGAGACTGATGGCAATTGTAAAACTGGTAGCATCTAGTAAAATGATATTTTTAGCTGCAGGAATGAATTAAATAAGTAATTGGGTTTAAGCATAGTTTGTGTTTAGGAAGAAAAGCAGACTGTCAAAAAGTTGAGAAAGGAAGGAAGGAGTTCAGGGGATGTTTAGAGAATGATTACAAAATTTAAGAAAGGAGGAAAGAGAGAATATTTGAATAATAATATGGTCAATAGACGATACAGGCTGAGGGGATTCGACAGTTTGTGATGAAGGAACGAATGAGGCAGATTATAAGGGGAATCTTAATTTTTCAAGTTCAAAACTATTATATAGGAAGAAGTGGCTGGGGCAGCATGGAACGGTGCTGGGAGGAGAGAGATTTCATGATTCAAGAAACCTATGTGTGGAAAACTGATTTATCTAGATAATAGTATTAATCAGAAGTTATGGTGGAGCGAGTAATAGTG
This sequence comes from Loris lydekkerianus, assembly GCA_963574355.1. Lineage (NCBI taxonomy): Eukaryota > Metazoa > Chordata > Mammalia > Primates > Lorisidae > Loris > Loris lydekkerianus. Next base: position 6,347 of record CAUYPK010159838.1, on the reverse strand, counting down.
AAGCAGAGGCCAAAATCTGTGAAAACGTCGGAAGACCTGCATGCGCAGATGCCTGCAGCACAGAGGGAGCCTAAGCAACAGACCGACAATAGGAGATCCAGAGGTCAGAGCCGCTGGGAAGGAGCCTGGCAGGGAGTGGGAGGCGGGTACCTGCACAGTACTAAAAATACAAGTGTGTGGCCATGGTGCACAAATTTGCCTGATATTTTTAATCATGTGACGTGTATGGTGTGTAGCAGAATGTAAGAAATGCTTGCTTTTCTTATCTTCCCTTTTCTAATCTTTTTTGGCTTAACTGCTTTCATCTCCTAAACCTCATTTTACCTGCAGTGTGAAATGGTCCGAGACTAGTATGAGCTCTGCCATTAAATACCTGGTAGCTTGGCCTTGGTCTCAGGCTACTTTCAGAACTGCCTGTATTGTCTCCCTGTTACCCTTCTACCTCCCGTGCAGAAGTTAAAGGCACATCCGAGAGGTCTCACTATGTCTGTCTTTTCTGTACTTTCATGCTGTGAAAGTCCATTGCTCTTAATAGTTTTACTTCCCAGGGTAGTTCTACTTTTCCTCTTTTAAATACATTGACCCTTAGTCTTTTGAGCATAAAGAGCAAAAGATAATATACCAACTATAAATATATTCAGACAAACCAGGCTGCTTATTTTCAGACCAAATGTGCTATTCTATTTCTACTAACATTTACTAGGAAAAAAAAAAAAAAAAAAAGAAATAGAATGTGATATAGGTCACTCCTCATTTGCAACTAAATTGCAGGAATTAGAAATGTTTCAAAGGAAACCTAGGGATTATTTGAAAAGTCCAACCTAAAATGATTCTATTGGATTTGAAAATTTTAAACAAGTATTTGAGCCTGTTTATTCAAAAAATAGCCCAAGTTAGGGGTAGGACTGGTGACTCATGCATGTAATCCAAGCACTTTGAGAGGCCAAGTTGGGAGGATATCTTGAGGCCAGCAGTTCAAGACCAGCCAGGGCAATATAGTGAAACACCTACCTCTACAAAAGTAAGAAAAATTATCCAGGAATTGTAGTGCATAACTATAGTCTCAGCTAGTCAGGAGGCTAGGCTGGTGTGAGCTGTGATGGTACCACTGCACTCCAACCTGGGCTACAGAGTGAAACCCTATCTCTAAAAATAAATTGATATATATATATATGCATATGTACACACATAAAATTAAATTAAATAACTCAAGTGACGTGATTACTTGCAGGTAAAATTAATTGAGCAATATTATATATTTGATTAAGATCTACCATAATAGTTATGGCATGAATTATTTTCTGGGAGAAATTAAGTCTCATTAAATTACAATGAATAGTCTTAATCATTTTGTGCAATCCAATGTTTAATTTTCAGGAAACTGTAATAGAAGCATCTGTTGAACCACTTTGGACATGCTCAGTTTCATTTGTCCTGACTTTAGAGTGAGCCACTTGGCATGGCGATCAATTCTGCACTAGCATAACCCCACCAACCATTCCTTGTCCCAGGCTTTCACTACACCAATACTGCCCTGTTCCTGCTAAGATATAAAACACCAAGAAACACTGGGAGAATCTTAGATAAATAAGAAGACACAGAAACTAGTCAATGATTATTTCTACTAGAGAACTTCTCCTACAAAGAAATAATTTATATGGCTTTTGGAAGATAGGCCATGTGACCCTTCACTCTCCTACTGCGGCACGCATACTTGATGAGTAGACCCAGCTGCTCTTCTCTGGTCAGGTCAGGGTATACACCACGTGACCATGTATGTGGCATGGAGAAGCTTGGAAACAGATCATGTGTTGACAGAGTTGTAAGAATTAGCTTGTCAGTGCTGGTAAGAGCCGGAGGATTATCTCTGAAGCTGTATTTAAAGGATGTTTTATATAGCAGGTTACTGGAATAAAAGATTAGCATAGAAATAATTTTCTCAGGACATGGATTAGACTCTGACTAGGACAACAGGGGATGAGGCTAACTTACTGCAAGATTAGCACTTAAAAGCCTGGAAAGAGTTGTGACCAATGTTCAGTAAAGTGGAAATGCCTGAATTTGCTCTAGCAGATGGTAAAGAATGAGATACAGACACCTAAGGAAAATGGTCAAGATTGAAAAGTTATATTACACAAGACCAGAAGGCACATCAGTGGAGAATGTTCCAGAAGACAGTTTATGTATTGGTGAGAGTGAGGCCGATTCTGGAAGTCCAGCCATGGTTCTCCCTGAAGAACAGTGTTTACAGTAAAAAGAGGCATTAACAGAGTAGGGATCATTAATATACATGGGATTCATAAGCCCAGAGTTCTAGTAGCCAGATGTCCCTATTTAACCAGAGAGTACCAGGACATTTTCATGATTAGCACAATGACAAGTGGGATTGAAGACGTATCTGAGGAGTTTGGACCTGCATGAAGTTGGGTCATGGTTAACAGAGCATCATGTCCCTCTACGTAAGAAAAAAAAAAAAAAAATTGTGACCAGCAATGGTACTGTTTGACAGACATAATCCCAAAAGACAAAAATAGAAGAACAAGAGGCAATGGTTTTTCCCATAAGACTTATGTTTACTGGATGATTTCCCAGGCCTGACCCTTTTTATCAATCTAGAACACTTTGTCTGTAGAACCATTTCTAAGATGGATTCCTATAATATTGTGACAAATATACGCAGTCATTATTATCCCAGGCTTTCACCATAAAGATCTAAAAACCCCAACTCATATGATTTTTACCTTATAAATGTTATCTGAATTAACACTGATATCTAGAGACTCGAAGAATCACCATGGGTCCCTTTTCAGAGAGGATGTTTTCATGAGTTAAGTAATCCTTTGGTCCTGGCTAAAATCCAGATCACAGTGGGACCACTGAGTGATAATAAAAACACAGAGAGCATTGCTCTCATCCCTGAATACATAATTGAATTGGGAATTTTGACAGCTGCAAAATAGAAAAAGTATCCAGTCCGTGCCCCTTAAGGTAAGCATTATCATAGTAAAGAAAGCCAAATGCAAACTTTGAAAATTATCCCCTGCTCTGGTCAAGATAATTCATCAAATCCAATATTGTCTTCCAGAGAAATGGCAAAGATTGATGCCATTAAAAGCCTCCAGTAAGTTCCAGAATAATATCTCCATTTAATTCAAAAGATTGGCCTCTAGAAACACTGAATGGATCCTAGAGAAGGACTCTAGATGACATCAGACTTAACAAGCAGTAGCTCTGTTTTTCATTGACTGTGTTTCACATGGGATTATTGCCAAAGCATATTCACAAATTCCTGGGCACATAATACACAACCATTGATGTCATGCTTGCATTATTTCTCTTCCTATGAGAAAAGTGGATCACAGAGAGTTCACGTTCACATGGGATGGACAGAAATATGCATTTACAGTTTTATCTCAGAGCTATGTAATATCTCCTGCCATCTGTTGTTGCATAACCCAAAGATATCTGTACTGCCTGTACATCTCCCAGAACAGCACACTGTTCCATTCCAGCAAAATCATCACACTATTGGACAGAATGAACAAAAGGTCCCTGGTACACTGGGGGACTCAACCAGACCATTGACTTAAGAAGATGAGATATAATGGTTCTGAAAAGTTAGAGGATAATTTTTCAGTGAAATTTCTAGAAATGCAGTTATCAAGTGATTGCTGGCATATCTGTTGCAAGATATTTTTTTCCATGGAACTTTCATGCTTTTGCATTTCTTGCTTACAGAGGCACTGACAGCCAGCCTCTGTTCCAGACTAGCTTTTCATCACTGCATAGGAGGCCAGCTTCACCTGGCTCATGACTGTAGTCCTAGCACTCTTAGAGGCTGAGGAGGGTGGATTGCTTTAGCTCAGGAATTAGAGATCAGCCTAAGAAAGAGTGAGATCCTGTCTCTGCTAAAAATAGAAAAACTAGCAGGTGTTGTGGCAGATGCCTGCATCCCCAGTTACTGGGAAGGCTGAGGCAGGAGATCACTTGAGCCCTAGACTTTGAGGCTACTGGGAGCTGTGATGCCATGGCACCGTAGCCTGGGAAACAGAGCGAGACTCTGTCTCAAACAAATAAAAACTGTATTTTTGAACTAGCCTTCAAATACAGAGTGTCTCCCACCAGAAGAAAGAAAGGCTTGTTTCCTACTTAGAAAAATACAGTAAATGCATCCATCTAGGACAAAGGGACTAAAATAATAACAGGTTTGGATCTCTAAGCTCAAGGTTCCTTAAGTGGTGCAAACTCACTGCTTGTATAGAATCCACTTGAGTTTTTATGTATTGTCCCTGGATTGTGCAAGCTGCCTTCTGTTTTATGAGTGGCAACATCCTTTATATACCACCCTAGAGTCTCCGACCATGTTGTCCCCAGCACCCATGCAACTGCCGCCAGCTAACTGTTCAGCTTGCAAAGTAGGATGAGATCTCAGATCCTTCACAGGTTCATGACAGTTTTGCTGAGGAAAATGGAATTATCAGAATGATGGCTCAGGAAGAGAAAAGATAAAGACTTTCTGGGTCAAGATAGAAAATATGGTATCATGGGATATCAAAAGACTCCCTGAAGACTGGTAGCACATATTATCACCCAAGAGGTAGGTGAGGGAGAGACATAGAAAGCCCCACTGTTCTATTAATAAATGCTTTGAGGCTGGGTGGCTGAAAGTAGCATTGAAACAAGACAACCTACAAGTGACTTGGTTTTTGCTCATTGTCCTCTGGTGGGAAGGAGGGATGTTATCAGGGTAAAGGGGCCACAAGACCTGCAGCCCAGCCAAAAGGAACTATGGCGGATTCAATAAAATCAAAGGTATCAGCAATGAAATCACAGAGCCACTATTCTTTTCTATACCTTCTTGGCTCCTGGAAATTTTTCTTGTAAATATATTACTCCACTGACAACTGATTAATGTAACTGACAGGAGCTTAGACCAAGTCAATTTGAATTGTCTCATAACAAACATAAATAAAACAACTGCCAGCTGAACTTCAAACAGCAAGATAAGATCAATCTGCATTATCGACCTCAACCAGGCATTCTGCAGTTACTAGACCCACCCAGCTGAATTAATCCTATAAGCCATTGAGATCTACCTTGGCTTTTCAGGTGACTTTTTTTCTCAAATATCTGTATTGACCTTTCCATGGGGTTCAAGATATTAATCTAGATAAAGAACAATATTTTCATGGTGATAAAGAGTCCTCATTGACCTACAAAAGGCACATGTAGCATCCATTAAAACCGTGGACAGTGAGATGAAGCTGATATGAAGGTCTCCCCAAACTGAAACTGTGTTACTGATCACACTGATCACTGTAGCTAAAATCAGAAGCAATACTGGGTATGTACCCAGAGGAAGAAAAATCACAGATACCTGAACTCAGATGTTTATCTCAGCACGACTAACAAGGGCAAAGTTATAGAGCAACATAAATGCTCATCAACTGATGAGTGGATAAAGAAAATATGGCATAAGCATTCCACGGAGTACTAGTCAATGATAAGAAAGAATAAACTAATGTCTTTTGCAGCAACTCAGATGAAATTAGAGGCCAGTATGCTAAGTGAAGTATTTTAGGAACAAAAAAATAAAGGCCATATGTTCTCACTTGTATGTGGGCGCTAAACCATGGCTATACAAGAGCACACAGAGTGGGAAAATTGACACTGGAAACTCACAAGGTGGGAAGTTTGGAGGGGTGAGAGATAAAAAATTTACCTACGGGGTACAATGTACAGTATGTGAGTAAACCCAGACTCCACTGCTATGCATTATTCATGTATATATGTAACATAATTCAGTACGTACTCCCTAAATTTATTAAAATAAAAACAACCTTAAAACCAATACAAAAAATTTAAAAAGCAATTTCACCATCACTATTCATACTACCTTTTCTAATTAGATGACTCTTATACTAGAGAAAACCGTCCACAGGATGTGCACAAATCACACATCATCTATTCCTCCCATTCCTCCCTAGTAATCAACCATCGCCTTATTTTGTCAAGACCTCCACAATTCTCTCCATAAATGTTTAAGCTTCCTGAGAAGAGATATTTGTTTCCCTATTGATGTGTCCAAGTATCCAGAAGCATATTGACTAAATAGATCTTTAATATATACTAAATGTATGACATTTTAATAATTGTTTTCTAAAAGTACCTGGAAGATATTTTATGTATTGAGAATAAAATGAGCCTGTCCCAAAGTTATACCCAGTTGTACCAAAAAAAAAAAAAAAAAAAAAAAAAAAAAAAAAATAAAAATATAAGACCTTTTTTGATGGGCTGGGTTTGAAAAAAAAATTTTTTTTTTTTTTTGGTGAGGGGTGGTGTTTTAT
>CAUYPK010159833.1:0-12555 GCA_963574355.1 Loris lydekkerianus | reverse complement strand
GTACATTTCGTCGATTTCCTCACAATAGGACTCTGCTGTGATGGTTTGGCCTGGTTACAGAAAGTTATAGTGAATCACACCAGCCGCTGACCACCATACAGTAACCATGATCTTTTTTTGGTGGGGTTTCCCCTTTCGGAAGTGCCTGGGTGGCTCATCGGTGTCCAATCACTGTCCGTTTCCTATTGTCGTAGAGAATCCACTTTTCATCACACGTGACAATCCGATCCAAAAAAGGATCGTTTTGGTTGCGCAAAAGCAATGAAGAACAAACCTCGAAACATGACCGTTTCTGCCAATCGTTTAAATCGTGGGGCACCACTTTTCGAGCTTTTTGACCTTTCCAATACATTTTAAACCATCAAAAACCGCATGGGAGCTGACACCCAGCTCTTCCGCCATCCCACGCACCGTTTGTGATGGGTCAGTCTCCACCAGGGTCCTCAAATTCTCGTCCTGGATTTCTCTAGATCGACCACTTTGGGGCTCATCTTCGAGCCTAAAATTTCCTTTCGCAAACCAACGTTGAACAGTGTGTTCATTAACACTATCATTGCCAAATGCCTGGTTAATTTTTTGGGCTGTTTCGGCAGCGCTTTGGTTCAATTTGAATTCGTAGAGAAAAATTGGCTGAAAATCATTTAATGACATCATATAGTAATAGGCTGAAAAGAATAAAAAAAATTAAAGTAGAAAAAAATGAACAGCATCAATGTATAGAGTACAAAATTCTCCATCGATCAGTATATACCACGACGCAGTAGAATAAATATTTATTGAGATAATGGAGCTACAAAAACACATGACATTAAAACGGACAAAACTTTTGAAACAACTGTTCTATTAGAACAAAAGCAAGGTTGACAGAGCCTTCACCATAACGATTTTACTCTCAGACTTTCTGTTACTGTCACCACTGTGTTCTCTGAACATCTTCCCCTGCTCCTTGCTACCTGCATTCAGAATTTGGAGTTAGTCTTAGATTCTTGCTTTGTTTTACCTCCCACATACAGGTTTCAAGTCCTTAGCCTCTGCCCAACCTGACTCTTCTTCATTTTTACTGTACTGCCTAAGTTTAATCCTCATTCTCCTTTAACCTATCACCTATATTTAAATTTTCTGAGGTTGGTTATAGCTCTCCCTTTACTTCTAGGGCAAATTACAGAAACCCATTACTTGCTAGGCAAATTGCAAACTCTTTAGCTTGAAAATGTAGGGCCTTTCTTCATTTAACTCTAGCCTAATTTTTCAGTCCCTTTGCTAAGTGATCATTTTTCAGAACCTTCAACTCTAGAGAAACTGGCCTTTGAGGAATAAGCAGTAGGGATGAAGGGAGGAAGTTTGAGAAGAGGGAAAGGACATGATCTGCACAGCTCTTCCTTACCTGTGACTTGGATCAGATGCAGGAGCAGAAGCCTGCCCTTCAATGCCTCTCGAGCTGTCCTCAGTTATACCCACATTCAAAGCCGTGTTCTGACTTGTGGCTCTGGGTCTACTGAGGATTTGAAACTAGGCCTGGTGATAAATGGTGACTGAGACCTCTTTCCATTGCTACTCATACATTATATGCTGGGTGACAGCTAGAAGCCTGAGATACTCTGTTTGATCCCTGATAGAATTTCATTCCAGCTCACAGTTTTTAGGAGTGGAGGTTCTAACACTTGATTATATAATAATATCAACTCTTGCACACAGATAGTGTTTGATTTTTGTTGTTCCTGCTGTAGCTTAAGCCGTTTTCCCTCCACCCCTCAGTTACAGAGTGGCTAGCTTTGTTCCTTAATAGGGTGAACTTAAGGATCTTGGGAGTGATATTTTATGCTTCCTTTATCTGTCTCTGTCCAGAACTGAATAATTCTAGCTTCTCTCTCCTCCTTTTGGCTGGGAGACTTATGTGTTGCCTCCTCCCCAACAGAAAGTTGTACAAGCGCTATGCCTTCCTGCGCTGTGATGATGAGAAGGAGCAATTCCTTTATCACCTCCTGTCTTTCAATGCTGTGGATTACTTTTGCTTTACCAATGTCTTCACAACTATCTGTGAGTATCCCCAAGCTCCCCACTGGCCTTCTCAGGCAATCTTCATCAATCTGCCTGAGGCTCACTCACTTTCCCCTTTTTAAAGAAAGAAAATTATCCCTGTACTTGTTTGTTTTGAGACAGAGTCTAACTTTGTCACCCTCTGTAGAGTACTCTTCGGCTCAGTCAATTCCCTCCGTGCCCCAGCCTCCTGAGTAGCTAGGACTACAGGTGGCTGCCACAATGCCCCACTTTTTTTTTTTTTTTTTAAAAGACGGGGTCTCACTCTTCCTCAAACCGGTGAGCTCAGCCAATCAACCTGCCTCAGCCCCCCAGAGTGCTAGGATTACAGGTGTGAGCCACTGCACCCAGCCTATCCCTATACTTTCTGTATCTCTTTTGCTTTTGTGGGGAGAGGGGTCTACTTACTCTCCTTGGAGATTGTATTTTCTTTGAAGCTTTTCAAGTCTTGTTTTGAATTGGGGAAGCTCAGTCCTTTTGTCATGGAGTTATCAAGTGTTTCCCTTCCTTAGGCACTGCTTTGGAAGCCTAAGGTGATGAAGGTGGAGTAGAATAGAGTAGGCTGATGCAATTTACTTCTCTTCCTGCATATCTATAAAGAATCTTCCTTTTGTTTTACCCTGAGGTCAATCAACTCTTCCTGAAGTAGCAGAAAGAGTACTGGGTGGCAGTGAGAAGTTTGACCCAGGCTCCAGCCCAGCTCATTATGTGTTCCTGCTGTGGGCCTCAGTCTCTTGTATTTTTGGAATGTAAAAGAAGGTTCAAAATGGTTTAATGCCCTTTGAGCCTTCTCCTTTTTTATTCCTTTTTTTTTTTTTTTAAAGAGAAAGTGTCTTGCTATGTTTCCCAGACTGGTCTTGAACTCCTGGCCTCAAGCAATCCTCCTGCCTCAGCTTCCCAAGTTGTTGGAGTTACAAGTGTGAGCCATTGCACCCAGCCCAGCTGAGCCTTCTCTTTCTTTGACACCAGGATTCTCTGCTGGGTGGAGAGAGGTCTTTGAGTTGCCCCACAGTTAGTTTTTTGGCCAGTTACTCAGCAGCCTCAGCAGCATGGACTCTATTTGACACTCCATTTTCCCTCTCAGAGACTAGGGCTTTGAGCTTAAAAGGAGTAGCACTGGACTGGAATTTAGAAGACTTGCGGGAAATTACTACCCTCTTTATGCCTTGGAAGAGAGACTACAATACTTGTGACTTCCCTTAAGATTGTTATGATTGTTATTAGGGTTCATGAGATGATAGGTTGGAAAGTACTCTGAAAAGCAGTTTAATACAGAATTAGTGGCATTGTTTAAGGAGTAAATTCACTTAATCCTGAGCCTGCAGATAGGCTTGGGTCTTTGAGGTTTGGGTGGTAACCCTGTGAGAAATAAGAATGAGGTACTTGGGGGAATTGGCTAATATTCTAATCCACCTAGTAACTGGGGCCCTGCTGTTCCAGGGCTCTCCTGGGGCCACAGTTGGCACCAGCATGCCTGGGGCAGGTCAGGGCCCTATCAAGTATGGGAAGGTTTCCTGAGTCCCCTAAATTAATGCCTTTGTGGCTTTTCCTAAACAGTGATCCCGTACCACATTCTGATTATACCAAGCAAGAAGCTAGGGGGCTCCATGTTCACTGCCAACCCATGGATCTGTATATCAGGAGAACTGGGTGAGACACAGATCCTACAGATTCCCAGGAACGTGCTAGAGATGACCTTTGAGGTATGTGTTATCAGGATACTACAACACCAGGCTCTGTGGGGATCTAAGTTTGCAACATCTACTTTGGGGAGTTTTCTACAGGGTTTTCTAGAAGCCTTGTTCTGTACAGTTTAATGCATCAGCACAGCTGACCTGTCCTGAGATCACTGGAGGTGGGAGCCAAGAATTGACCCTGAGGAGAGGGAGACTTCCTTGCCTAAACAGTGTCTGGCTGGAAGGCACTTACTTTACTGGACTTACACATCTCTCTCTGCATTATGTGCTGAGAAGTCCTCAAGAGTTCTTTCAGCTGCTGAGCCCACGTGTCCCCAGAGGCCTTTCAGTCCACTTTTGGAGCCGCCTGTTCCCAGGTCCTGTCCCTCCTCTGGGTAGCAGCGTCCTCCTCATTGTTGGGCCCCTCATGAGAAAGTGCTGTACTGCCAGCCCTAGTGGTAGGTAGAGCCAAGAGCTCCACCCTGCAGATGCTGAGGGTCCAGGTTGCAGATGCCAGTCAGATCTGGGCCTCCACGGCTTGTCCTTTTTTCCCATTTTTCCTGATATACCTCGTCTATTTGCTGACAGTGCCAGAACTTGGGGAAGCTCACTACTGTCCAGATTGGCCACGATAACTCTGGGCTGTATGCCAAATGGCTGGTGGAGTATGTCATGGTCAGGAATGAGATCACAGGACACACCTATAGGTAAGTGTTCCCTCAGATTTGTCCTTAGCTATCCCCTGCGTACAAGTTGTGCCACCGGGGGCCGTCTGTACTACTTAGGATGTGGCATTCTCAAGGAGACCTTTAGGTTGTGAGAGGTGGAGGCAGCTTCCTGTTTGGCTTTGCCCCATGCATGTGAAAAGAACTAATAGAAGGGCTTTCTAAGTGAAGATGTGTGGAATTGCTGTCCACAGCTCCCATGCCACCCATGCCAATGGGGCAGACAGGGCCTTGAGGGGCTGCCTGGCTTTAGAGTCTTTCCTCAGGGGTTGTCAACAGCTTTGTCAACAGCTCTTGCAGAGCAGTAAGGAGAAGGGCACTGTGGAGGAACTGGCGGCTCTCACAGGTCTTTACCTGACCTTCAGGTTCCCATGTGGCCGGTGGTTGGGGAAGGGCATGGATGATGGAAGCCTGGAGCGGATCCTAGTTGGGGAGCTGCTCACGTCCCAGCCCGAGGTGGACGAGAGGCCCTGCCGGACGCCGCCGCTACAGCAGTCCCCCAGTGTCATCCGGAGGCTTGTTACCGTCTCACCCAACAATAAGCCCAGTAAGTCAGAAGAGGGGGTAGGCCCTCATGCCATCCAGCCTGGGCAGGGGGCAGGTATCTCCCAGCTCTGATTGGGAGCCCAGATCCAACCCTACACGGTTCCTGCAGGAACCCCTTCTGCTGGCAGAGCTGCCTCAGGCATTTGGCACCTTCCTCTCCTGAATCAGTGAGAGTATTTGCTGCTCTCCTTAAAGGCCTGGATGGAGCCGCGTGGGCTTATGTAGCTAAACCTGGCGCTCTGTACTATTTGTATGTAATCCTTTAACGAAGAGGGGTCTACTTTCTGGCCTTCTCCAGATTCCTGAGTCTCACAGCCAAGGAATGGCCTTTTTTTGGTTGCTAGAAACTCCAGGGTAAAATGGAAAATAAACTTCACCAGCATCTTTTAGAGATCTCTAAAATATTAGCTTTTGCTTTTTACCCAAGGTTTTAGGAAGAACTAACTCGGTAAAGTTGGGTAGATAAGAGTCTCTGCTTCCCAGGGTCTATCTGCCCAGCTTCTCAAGGGCCCTCCCTGCCTGTTCAGTTTCCCACTCAGTCAGCTGGGCACTGTCAGCCTCTGAGATTGGTCAGGATGTCTGCTTGATCTTTTATCAGAGCTGAACACTGGGCAGATCCAGGAATCCATTGGGGAGGCAGTGAATGGCATTGTGAAGCACTTCCATAAGCCTGAGAAAGAGGTGAGCCTTCCTACCCTGCAAACCAGGTCTTATATTGAGGGAGTGATCCTGTTCACCCAAGGATCTTCTTGTGCTCTTCCAGGCCCAGGTGCATGGATAGCCCAGAGACTTATAGAATGTGTGCCTCAGCTAGTCTGAGCTGGAGCAGACCCCTTCTTCTGGGGGCCTTTGCCTCATTTGCCCTGTTTTTCTTCCATACTAGAGGAGTCCCTAGGCCTCCAAATGAGTGGTGCCTATTCCTGTCCTCTTTCAGATTTGCCTGGGTATCTCTGAACAATGGCCACACTGGCTTTGTCCTCCTGGTAGGGAATCTCCTTGTGTGTGACCCAGATCCATCAGCTTTTCATTCACCCATTCATTTAGTAGCTCTTCACTGAGAGCTTTGCCAGGTGTTAGAGGGAATAGACAAGGTCTTTGCCTGTTTTTTGTTGCCCTTCCAGCTCTGGGCTGTGGGTTTGGGGATGTAATGGTGGGAGGGCAGCTCAGCTGAGACAAGCCTGGCACTCTCCCCTGTTTTTTTATGTAGCGAGGCAGTCTGACACTGTTGCTTTGTGGAGAATGTGGTCTTGTCTCCGCCCTGGAACAGGCTTTCCAGCATGGATTTAAATCACCCCGGCTCTTCAAAAATGTCTTCATTTGGGATTTCCTGGGTGAGTTGGGCTAGGGTAGGAGGGTGGAAAAAACATGCAGAGACATGAGGGGACTCACCAGCATAACATGGGTGCTGACAACTGGGGTCTGAGGTGCAGAACTCAAATCAGGTGACTCTCAGATTAGATCTCTTACTTGTTTGCCCTGTTCTTTTGAAGGGAACAACAGGATCTCTCCTTTCCCCTTTTTGAACACTTACCTTCTGAGAATTGGACAGAAAAGATTCTTTTTAGACATCTGTTATCTAGTATGGGCTTAGTCGTGAGACCTCACCTTTTAGCTCCAAAGGCCAGTTAATAGTGGGCCTGTGTTATGCCCACTTGGAGCATTTTCATGCAAGAAACCATACTCAGAGTTTTCTTGTGTCTTTAGACTAGAGAAAAGCCATCTTTATATCAAGGGACACATAAATTTTTAAAATAAGGATCATTTTGAAGTGTGACCAGTGACATCAGAACATTCATGTTATTCTTATTAAATTACCTTCATGGACTAGGAGAGACCCATGGCCTGCAGGACAATCAGAGATAGGTTGGTGTTGAGAGCCCTTGTCAAGCTTTTCTACTCTTTACAGAAAAAGCACAAACCTATTATGAGACATTAGAGCAGAATGAGGTAGTTCCTGAGGAAAACTGGCATACAAGGGCCCGGAACTTCTGCAGATTTGTCACTGCAATCAACAATACTCCCCGGAACATTGGCAAGGATGGCAAGTTTCAGATGCTGGTGTGCTTGGGAGCCAGGTATGCAGCCTCAGGGCCCACAGTGCACAACAGCCAGCCTCAGAGGTGGTGCTGGAGGCCTGTCGTGGCAGGGGTGGAGAGTGGTTAATGATCTGATGCGCTTGGGCAGGTGAGGCCTTGGAGGACTTCCAAAAGGCCTTTAGTGATCTTTCAGTCAACGTCAGACCACTTATGGCATAGTGGTCTTATAAGATGATAATACTCTATTTTTACTGTGCCATTTCTATGTTTACAAGTATACCCAGATACTTATCATTGTGTTTTAGTTGCCTACAGTATTCAGTACAACAACATGCCGTACAGGTTTGTAGCCTAGGAGCAACAGGCTGTGCCGTAGAGCTTAGGTATCTAGTATACTGGCTAGACCATCTACCATCTACTTTTATGTAAGTTCACTCTACCTAAATAGCCTTCAACTCAGGAATGGATTAACAAACTGTGGTATATGTACACCATGGAATACTATTCAGCTATAAAAAAGATGGAGACTTTACATTTTTTGTATTAACCTGGATGGAGCTGAAACACATTCTTCTTAGCAAAGTATCACAAGAATGAAAAACAAATATCTAATGTACTCTACACTAATATGAAGCCAGTAGATGAACTAATATATGCCCACAGAAGAGTAAAACTCATTTCAGTTGAAGTCGGGGCAAGAGGGAATGGGGGAAGGGAGGATTGGTGTGCCCCCACTTAATAGGCCCAGTATAGGGGTGTATGGCACACCTTTTGGTTGTGGTACACAACTATAAGGGGGACTCTACCTAACAAATTCAAATTTTGTTGTTTGTACCTTCACATTAACCTGAAATTTAGAAACAAGCAAACTAACTAAAAAACAGGCTCTAGAACCAGATTCATTAGATTCACCTCTCAGGTCAGCCATTTACTAGCCTGTGATCTTGGACAAGCTGTGTAACCTCTGTATACCTCCCATTGTAGGGTTATCATGAAGGTTAATGTAACAGTGCTGGCAAGTGCTAAGTGCTATGTGAGTGCTGGTGGTGGTTACTGTAGGGAGGAGAGAGGCTCTGGGAGAGACTGACTGAGAGATGGAAGGAGCAGTGCAGAATGCAGCCTGGAATCTCTCTGGTGGGTTGTCTAGGGAGGCTGAGGGAGGTAGGGGAGGAAAAGAAGCCATGGGAACAGGTAACGGGGCTGATCTGGGTCAGGTTGGGTTGATGTCCCGGTGTTATAAGACTTCCTTGTCAAACTCTATTAGGGAGGGAAAGGGGGTGATCATGAAGCTGTCAGTTTTTTCAGCTTCAGACTTAGTTTGAAGTTTCCCTGTTGGCTTTATTAACTGTCTCCCTTCCTTTCCCTTGACCTGCCTGGACCGTTGCTGCCCTGTCAGAGATCACCTTCTACACCACTGGATTGCCCTGCTAGCTGACTGCCCCATCACTGCACATATGTATGAGGATGTGGCACTGATCAAAGACCACACACTTGTTAATTCCTTGATCCGAGTGCTGCAGACATTGCAAGAGTTCAACATCACCCTGGAGACGTCCCTTGTCAAGGGCATCGACATCTGACTTCCCAGCACCAGCCAGCAGCAGGAGTCTGAGAAGGACCCTCACCTGCATCTCTTCCTACAGGGACTTAAGGAGGTTGTGCAGGAGATGGAGAGGATGTGTATTCATTGTAAAAAGAAAACTAGAGGATTTTTGGAATAAATAATCTATTTTAGAGTTTATTTGCTCATTTACTTTTTACACACTTTCATGTGAAAGAGTGATAGGGAGAGGGAGCGAGGTTGGTGCCGCTTATTTTGAAGCTGGTGCCCTCCCTTGCCATGGCCATGTGCTGGAAGCCTGCAGCCTCCCTGGACTGAGCCTGCGGCTGTGTGTGGGGCAGTTCTACTTCCTTGCCCTGTCACATTAATGAGGCCATTCCACATTGTTTTTAAACTAATATTTTCTATATTAACATTATTATGGATATTTGGCTTTCATGGGCCACACAGGTGTGCTGAGCGGGAAGCCCCCTGCTCCAATCAAAGGGATTTTTAGTAGTGCCTCTAAGCACTGATGAGTCAGTCCCACATCTTTTCTTTTTTGTCAGTATTATTTGTTGAAAAGGAGACGTGCCGGGACATGTCATCATGTCGAAAGTCACATTTCCTGTTGGCACACAGTTGCACAGAAGTAAACATCAGCATGTTTTAACAGGTTTGTTTTTTTTTTTTCTTTTTTCTTTTTTGATGTCTTATTTATTTAACCCTCCATTGTATGTTTTAAGTATTTCTTTTTCTTTTTTTAAGGAAAGGGAAAGCTTGTCACAATCTAACTGGCTATGTTATTGTTAAATTTATGTTGTTTTGCAACTTAGAAACCAGCTACAGTATGGCCCACTTAATAAAACACCTGAAACAAAACTGCATGGGTCATTGACTTTGATGGGGGTTTGTGAGCAGTGGATGTGCTCTAAGGTTCAACGGGAGGACTGGGCTGTGACATCATCTCCCTCCATCAGTGGCTTAGGGTTGTGGATGGCCTGGGATACTGCTGGGGAGCTTTGCTCATGTCTTGGGTCCTTCCCCTTATAGTACCAGGAACTTTCATAGCTGTTAACTCAAGTGGCTAATTGAGAGAGATGTGGACAAAGTTTTTTTCCTACTCTGCTGAGGAGGAGGCTGAGGCCCTAGTAGGGGGGAGACCTGGTCAAGATTGCGAAGACTGTCTCTTGACTGAGATGGATGGGCCATTTTTTGAGAGGGTAAGGGAGACAAGGTGTGGGAACATAGGACGTGAGACCCTGTCTGTTAGGGGAAGGGTGGGGAGGGGAGCTCGCTCTTGAGAGGATTTGCTTTTCCAGAGACGGCAGGTGGCAGAGGTTTATGAGAGCCTAGGAACCAGCTTCCTTCATTTTTATTCTTCAAGCTGCTTTGGCAGGAAGCTCCAAAGTGTAGCGTGATCAAGTAGAGCACCTCAGACCAATCAGTGTCGTCTTTTGTGCCTCCCTGGGTTTTTGTTTGTTTGTTGTTTTTTTTTGAGACAGAGTCTCACTATGTCATCCTAGATGGAGTGCCATGGCAACATCATAGCTCACAGCAACCTCGAGCTCTTGGGCTTAAGTGACTCTCTTGCCTCAGCCTCCCAAGTAGCTGGGACTAAAGGCGCCCACCACAACACCTGGCTATTTTTTGTCACAGTTGTTTAGCTGGCCCGGGCTGGGTTCGAACCTGCCAGCCTCAGTGCAGGTGGCCGGTGCCATAACCACTGTGCCTCAGGTGTTGAGCAAGCCTCCCTAGTTTTGTAGGCACTGTTCCCTCTGTCCAAAATGCCCTCCCCTCACCCATTTCATGTTGGTTATTCAAGGTGTGCTTTAGAGTCACCTGCTGTGAAGTCTTCCAAATCCCACCCCCAAGAGTTAATCATTCCATCCTTGTGCTCCTATAGTTTTTTTGATGCTGACACCTCCTCTCTGGGTTGTCATTGCTTGCTCTCATGTCAGGCCCAGCCCTTAGATCATGAGCTCCTAGAGGGCAGAGAGGGAGGATCTTTCCTCCTCTCCATCGATGGGCCTAGCAGGTGGTGAGGGCTTTTGCAAGAGAGCTGCAATGTGGCATCCTGTCAGCAGGGGGCACTAGTGGACCACACTGCATCCATCTGCCTGAAGGCCACGGAGTCTTCAGTTCTTTGGGAGATGGGGGAAGAAAGGTAGGTGAGCAGTGCCTCTGGGTCTGGAAGGAGGATTCTTGGCCTAGCAAGAAGGGCAGTATGGAATTTGGCTGTATGTGTATATTGGGGACCTACACCTGAATTTTTCTTAAGCCAGGTGCTTTAAAAACATACCTCCCTTTTCCTCATAACTCTACAAGGCAAGTATAGAATATCACCAGGTTTATAGATGAGGAAATTGAGTTCCGAAAAGTTTAGTCATTTGTCCAAGGTCACACAGCCCATAAGTAGTTTGCCATTAGCAGCACAGTCTCACTCCAAGTTTGGGGCTTTTCCATTGACAATTTACTCCCTCTGCTCTTCAGGTCTCTGCTCAGATGTCCTTAGACCCACCCTGATCATTCTAAAAGACTAATAGGTCCCAGCAGTCACTTTTTTATTGCCCTTTTCTGGTTTATTTTCCTTCCTAACACAAGCATTATACTAATTATTTGTTAATTCTTTTTTTTAGAGAGACAAGGTCTAACTACATTGCTTAGGCTGGACCTGAACTCCTGGGCTCAAACAATCCTCCCACCTAGGCCTCCACGTTACCATGCCTGTATTTGTTAATTTTAAATGTAAGTTTTATAAAGGTGGGATTTGATAGAGCCTTGCTCACTAAATAGTATCTGGCACATGGTAGGTGCCCAGTATCTGTGTACTAAATGAATTCATTGACAGTGGAGCCAAACTCCTTAAGTTGACTACTGGCACTGCTAGTGTGACCTAGGGCAAGCTACATAATTTTCCTGAACTTCAGGTTATTCGTCTACACAATGGGAATGTGCCTGCATCATGGGGTTGTTGTAAGGAATAAATGTGCATATATACACACACCCATATATAGAATAACATCAAGTGTATAGTAAGTCCATTATTTATTAACTAAATATCAGTTATAGTTATTACCCTGTTGTGTCAAGCCTTTTCCTGGTTCCTGGTATATGGAGATGATGGAGACCCAGATCTCTTCTCAAGGAGCTCAGCAGCAAGTGCTACAGGGGGAATGACACCTGGGGAGGTATTGACCATGATGAGTTCTGCTTAGGGTGGAGGATTGCCAGAGGAGTGAATATTGCATGTTGAGAGAACAGCAAGAACGGGCAGGGAGGTCATGCCTGCAGGTTGTGAAGTTTGGGCAAGTCCATTGCCAAAGTCAAGTCTGAGCTGGGGCAGGATGCAGGTTTGTGGGCATCACATCCAAAATGTGAGAGATAAGGAAAGAGCTAACAGGCATCACAGGTCCTTCAACACAGCTGGTGCTTAGGAGATGGGTCACTCACTGAATGAATACAGAGGCAGAGCCATGGGTGTGAATGGGTTTTATAAATGATGGCTCACCTGGGGCCACCTATTTCTCTGCTCCTTCTAACAGCTGATTCTGCTGTGAAGGTTTCTTTATATTGTGTTTTGTTTCATAATCTGCTGCAAATCATTTTTAAATGATGTGTGCTAAAAGAAAACATACTATTCAGGGACACTCACGTCAAACTGCATTCTCCTGTGTAGGTCCCAGCCTGGCCTGGCCTCTTTAGCAGCCCTGATAATCAAGTGCATTCAGTTTGCTCAGCAAGTAGCCTTACCTGCCTGGGCTTCTTCACCTGCTGTAATTCAGTGCTGTCCAGACTTTCAGATTTCAGGGACTGGTAAATAAAGAAGCAAACAAATGAACTCAGTGAATTTTTTTTTTTTTTTTTTTTTGTTGAGACAGGGTCCCACCCTATGCCCCTGAGCAGAGTGCAGTGGGCGTGGTAGCTCACCACAACCTCAGACTCGGGCTGCGGGCACCCCGCTGCCTCAGCCTTCCGAAGCCACTGGGATTACA
>CAUYPK010159831.1:0-11764 GCA_963574355.1 Loris lydekkerianus | reverse complement strand
ATGTAAATGTCTTAGCACAATAACTAAGAAAATGCCAGGAAGGCTATGTTAACCAGAGTGATGAAAATGTGTCAAACGGTCTATGAAACTAATGTATGGTGCCCCACGATCACATTAATGTACACAGCTATGATTTAATAAAAAAAAAAAAAAGAATTCCTTCCACTGGAACAACCTTGAATGAAAATTATATGAGAATCTGATCGAGTTGATTACATTTAGTTATCATACTGTCATAGGAGGAGAAAAATTCTATCTGTTCAGAATGTTGATATTTGATGGCAAACCCTATTTAAAGTACATTATAAAAAGCTCACAGTTGTGAGTAGTAGGTTTTAATAATGAGAAATTTTTGCCAATTTGAGAATGCACTACGTATCCTAAGAAGCTTGTAGTCCATGTTAAAACCACAGTCTAATTGTTTGATCCTGGTTAAAACATAGTTGAGTGCAAATGTGTATATATTAATAGTAAGTACCAGTCTGTCCTGTTAACTCCTTGCTTGAATCTCATTCTGGGGTTTATTTTTCATCCATGTCAGATGAGTCACTTCCATGACTTGTGGTATAATATACAAGCTACTTAGTAAGTCATTTGAAGCTCATGTTCCACATTATCTTTCAAACTCCTTTCCCAGCAATACACCTACGAGTCCCTTGAATCTCAGAAAGTTTGTTCACACCACTCTACCCCTGGCTAAACTAACCTCCTATTTTTCCCTGCTACTGATCACTATTTATTTTTGAAATTTAATTCATCCTTTCAATCCTGGTTTATTGCCACCACACAGTTGTTAGAGTTTCCACACCAAGAATTAACTACTACCTTCCACAGAAATCTGTGTTTCTCTCAATGCAATCTTCTCACTTTGACTTGGATTGTAGTTGTTTTGTCTAGCCATTAGACTGAGAATTCTTTATGAGCAGAAACCACACTTTGTTCATCTGTATTTTCCTATCACCTAACTCATGGCTTAGTACATGGGACATGCCCTGTAGACACTTAATAAATGAAGTAGAACTTATTTATCTGTTGAAAGTAACCCTGAAACATCTCTCCAATAATTCAGGGAGGGAATTGTCCATATGGTTTAATAGGTTTTCTGGCCAAGCTAACAGACAGTCGGAATGGTAAGCCAGGGACCCACTAATAAAATGCTAGAAAATAGACCAAAATAGTAGAACCATGTAGGATGGCAGTATTTTAAAGAAAAAATACTGGAAGAAGAAAATAAATAGAAGATTAACTTGGAGGGAAAAATGGGGCAATAGAAAAAAATTAGTTATACTTTAATGCCAAAAGGAAACAAAACATGTACCCCAAAGAATGAAATGAAATGTGTTCTTAGAAAAATTGACACTGGCATAGACTAGACTATTTCATTAATCTCCCACACAAATTTCAGCCCTCCATTCCATTCTTTACACCAAAGTCAGAACAATCTTTTTAGATCTTACAGTTAAACACGTCATACACAGACTTAAACCTATCCAATAGCTTCCTAGTAGCCATAAGATCAAGTCTAAGCTTCTTGGTAAAATTTTATGACAAAGTTGCCTCTATTTCTGACTATTGCTATTGCTTTATCCTTGACCAGCCTCTCACCTCACCACCCCCAAACCCTCTTTTTTTCCCTTTAGTGTGATCAAACTACTTACATAATCTTAGGTGAACCATGCTCTCTCATACCTCTGGACCTTTGCATAGGCTGTTTCTCCAGGATGGATAGCTAGGACTCATATGTAAAACAATTTCTTAACAACTGCTTTTGGATAGGGCCTATGAGAATAATGATATAATTTAGACATGACACTTGCCCTTAAGAAGCTTGTTAGGGGGCAGCAGCCTATGGGGAAAGGTCCCCAGTGCCTTCTATCCTGATTCCTGTATATAATCCACTGTGCCCTACATATTCAGCTATGAAAAGTGTCATGTATCCCCAATAAATTAATAAACTGAATAAATGAGTAAAACATCTCATGGGATGTGATTTCTGTGAAGTTACAATTTTTTTTTTTCTATAGGCTACCTTTACCCACCTTGAAGGACTGCTTAAAAAGTCATGATGCCCTTTGATGTCTTCCTGTAGGACAAAGGAACCCAGAGCTTATCTACATGTAGATATTCTATTAATATATAATGACTCTTAGGACAGGAAGGAAATGGAACTGCATTTCCTTTTTGGACATTTCTAGCAAAACTGAAAAAGGAAAATGGCCTCATCTTAATAAAAGAGGTTACTCTTGGGAATGTGTTTAATGGAAGGTTACAGAACCAATCTTTGAAAAAATATGGGCAAAGCACAATTCATCATTTCCTCCCTAGAAAGTGATTATCACGAGAAAGGTAGTTTCAAGGCCAGTTGTGCCCTGCTTCAGAAAGGATCCATTTACATTTCAAGAAAGAACAAGAAAGAATGCCCCTCAATAAGGCTATTTCACACAAGGCCTTCTCTGACTTTCTCAGAGTCTGACCTTTTTTCTTCTAATGACATTGCCTCACTCCTTAGCCTATGCTCTTAGCTGCCCCAAAATAGAAACATCTCCCTGCAAATCCCACTCTCACTCCCCAGAAAAGCTTCCAAAGCAAGAATGTGTTACTTTCTTAATTCCTATAGTTATGTCTGCTTATATATTGTAAGAGAAGGCATAAGCTCCTCAGCCTAGCACTTTAAATCCTTCTGCAACCTCCCCCCACCAACTTCTGCAGCTCCCTGCTTACTGCAAGCTCTGGGCGCACCATTTGGTGCTCCGATAACCAGTTCACACCTGTATGCCTTGGTGCGATTGTTCCTGTCTGTGATACCTTTATCCCTTTCCCAGGCTTGTTATTCTCCTTTTGTCCTTCTAGATCTACTCTACTCTTCTCAGCCTTCTTGTGTCCAGGGAGCTACACATGATATCATGTGGGGGATCTTAATCCTTTTTCTCCCTAATTAGATTAGACCACTGGAAAGCACTGGCAGGAGAGTGGAGAACAGGGATATTTATTCTGCCCATCCCCTCTCAATGGCCCAATGACCACATAAAATAGTTGTAGTTACAGTTCTTCCAGGATTCCTATAATGGGTTTCTCCCTTAATCCTTTCAGTCTTTAGGGTGGGAATAGCTTTTACTATTGCCAGTGTCTGGATGCTCTTTCATTCTTGATGATTCTCTTAAACCCATACTCATCACTGTAAATAGTCACTTTATGTAACTATATTATCTTTTAGGGTATGCCATCTGTTTTCTGCTGACTTTGACCTGACAACCCTTTTTACCCTGGCTAATGCTTTCGTATTCTTTAATGTCAGTTCAGAGAGTGTGTCCCCTGAAATTACAGAGTTAGATGTTTCCACAGATACTTATTTGCATCACCATATACTTACTACGTTGGATTTTTAACTTACATGCTAAATTCCATAAGCAAGGGCCTTGCCCATATTATTCAAACTATTTATTGAGCAATTAATGGTGTCTAGAGCATTGTAAATGTTCAATAAATGATGAATGCTCGCTTGAAAGTAAGAGGTAAATCTATATTATCTCTATATCCTCTGCATCTAGCTAAAAGAAGGTAACTCATAAATACTATTTGAAGTCAGCTTTCCTTAAGAGAAAGTA
Organism: Loris lydekkerianus; assembly: GCA_963574355.1. Taxonomy (NCBI): domain Eukaryota; kingdom Metazoa; phylum Chordata; class Mammalia; order Primates; family Lorisidae; genus Loris; species Loris lydekkerianus. The sequence continues at coordinate 8,159 of CAUYPK010159831.1, read as the reverse complement.
AAGTAAAAATGTCAGGTAGGTACGGGAGAGGGTAAGTAAAAGAAAACTTTTGTTGAGAAGAGAATATAAAACAGTTAAGTATAATATAAACACCTACTTTCCTCCATCTCGGGGTAGAAGGGATTGCTGAAGAAGAGGAAGCCCTTAGAAATGACAATGGCACAGAAGCACGAAACTAGAAAAATCAAGACAATTATTTCTGTGTAACTTCCACCTTCCAGGCTCTGCATTAGTGGCAGTCAAACAATTATTTTGTTTTTCAATTCTCCCAGAAACCTGGGAGGATGATATTATTACTCTCATATTACTAATAATTAAAATTACTTTTTAAAATTATTAGTAACTTATTCACAGATATACAACTCTTAAGAGATAAAGCAATGATTGAAACCTATGGCATGCTGGCTTTATGCAGAGTGTCCTTTTCTCTGAAGATAGGGAGGAATCTTCAGATGTCATTCCTTGCCCACTTCAAACTGTTAAGAACTAAAAAGAATTACTCACAGGTTACTTGAGAAGAATAAGTGAGATTAGGCTTAGTGCAAAACAGACATTCAATAAATATTCTCTTAATGTTTCTATTGCTTTGAGGTTATTTAATTGTCTTTAAAGAAGAATCATCTACTAAAAATTTTCCAGGGATAGTCTGGCTACCTGGCACTAAAAGATTGCTCAATATGGACCAAAAGTTGTTTCCTCTTGAGTCCCTCTAATAACAACTCTTTAGACCAACCAGGCATTTTTACTTAGAACAGAGGACTCCTTTTATTCCATATGAGTCAAGGAGTATGAGAAGCACAACAGATCCCAGCAGAGCCCATGAAACAAAATCAGGGAGTTAAGAGGCAAGCAGAGAAGGCATTCCACTAGAAAGTTCAGCTAGTAGCAGAGTAACTCAGCAGAAATATCCAGCAAGTATAATGAAATTTAGAGATATAGATTTGATAGATATTTAAAAAGGACTATGTTGTCCAAGCAATTGTTATAATAAAGTTCTATAAAGCTATACCAAATAAAAGCCCTTTCCTCATATTTTTGCTTACAACCCTTACAAAAGATTATAGTAGGTGATACTATCACTTCATCTTTATTTTTCGAAAAAGGAAAATAAGGCTCAGTGAGGTTCAACAACTCAACTAACAGAAAATGGCAAGGTCAGAATTATGGCTCTGAAAGTGTGTTTTGCCATTGTAACAGGGAATGTAGAAAAATGATAAAGACAAGCGGCAAGAAAAACAGTAAGGGAAGCTAGTGAAATCATGGAAAGAGAAATAGGAGAGGTGCATGGTTTGAGCATGGTGATAGATTGCACATTGCATGCCAGCTCCTCACAGGTAGGAATTGAATCTATTCATCATTATACCCCTAGTGCTTAATACTGGACCTAGCACACAGCAGGTAGTAAGTTAAAATTTGATGAATAAAGTTATTTAAGTCATTTTCGTTTTCTCTATCAAAAAATTTCTAAAGGTAGCTTAATGACTAACACTGATCTATCTTTTTAATGAAAACATTTAACAGAAATTATGGGTGTCATTTCACTAAATAAAGATATGAATGTGTACGACTCGGTTCCAGCTATTCACTTATTTTGCAAGCATTTACTGAGCCCCTAGTTTGTGCTGGGAAGCCTGAATAGACTATACCCAACTAGTAAATTAGAATTTCTTAATTTTAAAAGTAACTTGAATGAAATGTAAGTTTCTTAGGTCCTAGGTAAGAGTTCAATAAAATAAGTTATAGGAAATTTAGAGGAGGAGACCATTTTCAATCCACATATCAATATCATCTTCTGATTTATTTACAACCCAGTCCCAAATTTTAACTTTTTTAATGTTCCGAGAGGAATTATTACAGGGGGCCAAGAAGTTTCAGATCACTGACCCTAGAAGATCTGATGGACTTTAGATTTTCTCCGTCAGATAAATTCCTTGTGTACCTATACCAATACTCTCACCAAGGAGAAAAGAAAAAAAAAAAATAAGTATATAATCCTTTGGCCAAAACTATTAGGACCTAAAATATTTCAGAATTCAATTTAAAAAAATATTCTTCAATATAAATATTGTGTATTACTTAGTACATTCAGCGGCTCCAGGGCAGTAGTCAATAATCAAACACATTAATATATCTCTAGCAAAATGTATAAATATTCACATGAAGTAAGATGAATGAACACTATTATTTCATATCCGGACAGGTCAGATTTTCACATCAAATCAGATTAATATAATTTTAAAATCCACTCTTTTTTATTTCAGAATTGAAGATGAAGAATCATGGTCCTATACCAACTAAGCCATCAGAGGCTTCACCCAGTCACAATACAACAGCACTGTCTGCTGCCACACCGCATGCCATCTATACTTTTGATTGCATACCAGTCTGTCCCTTTCCAAGCCTCGCTGCTGAACTGGCAGTGAAATCTACCTAAGATACAAATCTCAGCATGTCAGTGATAGGGGCTATGTGATAAGGGAATAGAGGGAAATAATATTTGGCCTAAAAGGTTTAAGAATAAAAATTTGCTAAAAGTCTCATAGTCAAGGTAGGGAACTCAAGATTTCTAGACATTTTTCTAGGGATCATTTCACTAAACTATGTTGACTTCATTTCCCATTGCCCTGAAGATAAAATACAAACTTCTTACAACATTCTCTGTGACCTGGTCAGTCCTTGTTCACTTCTCTTTGCTCAGACGATACCAAAATGCTTTCAGTTTCTTAAATTTTCCTCACAAACCTGTACTTTTCCTAATTCTTCTTTTTCTACCTATTTTTTCCTTGCCTTCTCCCCTTCTCATCTCTGGTCCTTTGTATCCACTATGGGAATATAGTTTATTGATTAGTAGTAAGGGCTTTGAGAGAAATTTTCTAGGTACAATATAATTCATACTTATATATTTATATTACATAGTCTTGGCTATATCACTTGTATTTATATACCAACATCAACACAAGGTTTAAATTATCTGTGCCTTATTTCCTCATCTCTAAAGTTCAGATGTTAATATCCATCTTATAGGGTTTCTATAAAAAGCACACATATGAAATATAATAGCAAATTTTATTTGCTCCTTAATTGTTATTTATTATTCATTTCATTCAACTCAAAAAATTTTACCATATTCCATGTGTCACTGTGGGTATACAATGATGGACAAGAAAGACCTGGTCCCTGCTCTCACAAAGCTCACAGTCTACCCTACATGTTCCTTCCTTATGGAAAACTCTGAGTAACCTCTCCTTCATCTTTCAAATCTCAGTGTAAATCTTATTTCCTCCAAGAATATTGGGAATGAATTTAAGAATTCCCTAACACTCCATTCCTCTCTTCTAATAATAATGCTCATCACACCTAAACATAATAGCTTATTTGTTTTTATTTCCAGATTTTGACCTTTTGTGGGGAAGGATCCATATTTATCGGTTTTCAGTGCCCAGAAAATAGAAAATGCTTAAGAAATATCTTAATAATCAATGATGTGGAAGGAAAAACAGAAGGAAAGAAGGGGATTAGTTTTGGCAACTGAAAAATTATAGCATAACCTAAAATTAAGAACTGGCTATATAATTTGTACAGATAGTGTAAAATTACAATGCCAAGCCACTTATGAAAAATTATTAAGAATTACAAGTCAACATTAAAACAAGTTCAGGGCCCTGCTGAGGCCATATCCAATTGCACAAGTTGCATTCTTAAAGATATTTCATCCATGGCAAAGACCTTAAAAAGAGGGAAAGTTGAAGGATGGTGGATTGATCAAAAAACAAATACCTGCACAATTCCACATATGTGAGGAATCTAAAGTACTAGGACTCTTAGAAAGTAGTAGGATGTCTTTGATTTGATTCTCAGCTTGATTGTTGCCCATTGAAACACCAATGTCAATTCAAAGAAACTGAAAAAATATTTCTCTATTTCATATGGAACCCTGAATAGCCAATGCAATTCTAAGAAAGAAAAAAAAAATCTGGAGACATCATGTTACTAGACTTCAGATTATACTGTAAGTCTGTAGTGATCAAAACTGCATGATATTGGCATAAAAATGAGATATATATCTATGGAACAGAATAAAAAACCAGAGCTACAACCAGCCTCATATTGCCATCTGATCTTTGATAAACCAAACAAAAGCATAACTTGGAAAAAGAATCTCTATTTAATAAATTGTGCTGGGAAAACTGGAGAGTCACACATAAAAGACTGAAGTTGAACTTGCAACTCTCACCACATAAAAAAATGTACTCACACTGAATAAAAGATTTAAATCTAAGACATGCGATGATAAAAACTCTAAGAAAGCATGGAAAAAACTCTTAATGATATAGGCCTGGGGAAAGATTTTATAAAGAAGACTCCATTGGCAATTCTAGCAACATCAAAAATGAACAAATGGGACCTCATCAAGCATACAAGAGTTCTGCACAGCTAAGGACACAATAAACAAAGCAAACAGACAACCTTCCAAACGGGAGAAAATATTCACGTTATGAATCTGACAAAAAGCTAATAAATCAGAATTTCCTAAGAATACAAGCAAATTAATCAGAAACAAGAAACAACCAAATTAACCCCTGGGGAAGAGAAATGGACAGAACCTTCTCCCATCGAGACAGAAGAATGGGCAACAAACACATGAAAAAAGGCTCATCCTACCTAAGCAACCACCCTGAGGAGAATAAAAGAGGTAAACTGCACCTATCCTTACCATTGCTGGCTTTACTCCCCCCAGGTCCTGCTGAAAAAGTGTCAGACTCAAATCGTGGTAGCAGATAGAAGAATTCCTCTGAGGGGGAAATAGATGATGAAGGAAGTGTGATTTTGACATTGGTTCCAATTAATGATGATTCAAATAACTAACAAATGAAACCGACTGTTTCTTCAACTTCTTCTTCTTCTTCTTTTTTTTTTTTTATTAAATCATAGCTGTGTACATTAATGCAATCATGGGGCACCATACACTGGTTTTACAGGCTGTTTGACATATTTTCATTATACTGGTTAACATAGCCTTCCTGGCATTTTCTTAGTTATTGTGTTAAGACATTTACATTCTACATTTACTAAATTTCACATAATCCCACAAATCACCCTCCCTCCGTCCACCTCCCCCATCCCGCCCCTCCCTTTTCCCCTTCCCCCTATTCTTAGGTTGCTGAACAATCCCCAGAAACACAATGAAGTTCATCTACCTCCAACAAAGAAACAACCAAAAATCATCTAAAAAGCTAAATGTAAAAAATTGTCTTCCCTTGCCAATTGTTTTGCCTCCCATTAATGATGTGTGTTGAGACACTTTGAGGAACTGGTGCCACCAACTCAAGCTGAGTACTGATGGCAAGAAAACAGAAGTTTTTCTGAGGCTTCAGGAGCATGCCTTTCCTGAACAGAAATGTGAAATTCCTGAAACACCAAAGGAGGCCAGATTACAATCATGTTCAAGGAAACTCAAGGCAGAGACCAAGAGAGCAAGACCTTAGGAAAGATCCAAGATGAATGTGAAAACAGAAGAGCTCAATAGAGTGGAAATGATAATGGGCAAGGATTGCTGCAAAAGCTGGTCAGCAGAAGACTGTGAATTCACAGTCCATTCCTGCTTCTGCTGAGGCCATTCTGACAACAGCTTCTGACCTTAGGCGGTATGTGATCCATGGTGAGCCTCTCCCCGCAGACACAGAGGGTTGGGTCCACCTACAGTTTCATGAAGGTCAGGTCTGGGTGCCTGCCACTCCCAGGAGGATGATTTCCCTCTTCCTGTTACCAGCCTGCATTTTCCCATCTCCAGGCCTAGAAGATAATGTGTTATACCCTGACTGTGCTAAGAGAAATAAGAAGATAATGAAAAGATTAATGATAGTGAAGAGGAAGAAGCAATGTACTTCAAACACAAAGTAGGAGACCAGAATGTGCCACCTCAAAGTATTAGAGTGTGATAGAGATATTTATTTACATATGCCACCTCAAAGATATTAGAGAGTGATACTTTCAGAATGTGTAAGCTGATTTGAAGAAATGAAAGAAGAGCTCATTGGAAGAAACCTTTGTTATCTACAAAACAGAATCAAGTAATTAGGACTCCACTGTGAAGATGGTTGACTGGGTGCCAGCCCTGTTTAAGGAGACCTAACCCCAGTGAGAAAAGTTCATATTACAAACTCTCAAAGCTGAAGATGCTGGTGAGGGTGTGGAGAGAAAATAATACTTATCCACTTTTGGTGATAATTGAAAACTAATATAGTCCTTTTTTTAAAAAATCAAGTTTTATTTTATTCGTTTTTGGCTGGGGCTGGGTTTGAAACCACCACCTCTGGTATATGGGGCCAGCACCCTACTCCTTGAGCCACAGGCGCTACCCAATATAGTCCTTTTTGAAAGAAGTATGAAGAATCCTCAAAGAACTAAAAGTAGACTTCCCATTTGCCCCTGCCATCTCCTTACTATAGGTATCTACCCAGAAGAAAAAACAATTATTTCACCACAAGGACATTTGCACTCGAATGTTTATAGCAGCTCCATTCACAATCACTAAGAAGTGTACACAACCCAACTGCCCATCAACACATGAATGGATTAATAAACTATGGTGTATGTGTGCCATGGAATACTATTCAGACATTTAAAAAAGATAGAAATTTTACATCTTTTTTATTTACCTGAATGATATTAAAGAACATTTGTCTTAGTAAAGTATCTCAAGAATCCCATGTACTCCCTACTAATTTGAAAGTAGTAGATGAACAACCATAGGCCACAGTGAGAGGAAAAACACAATTAAATTCAAGAATGGGGTAGCTGGGAAAGGGAAGCCCCCACTTAACAGATGCAATGTAGAGGGATATGGCACACCTCCTAGGTGAAAGACTCAAATAGAACTGGGACATTTCTTAACAAATACAAACAATGTAACTGTCTCATATGTGCCCTAAAATTAATAATAAAAAAGTAGAATGGTGGTTGCCAGATTCTAGGGGGAGTGAGAAAAGGGAATGGTTCAATGATATACTGTTCCATTTTTCAAGATGGAAAGTTCTGAATATTTGTTTGATGGTACATTTTATGCTTTTTTACTACAAGTTTTAAAAAAGTGTAACAATGCAAATTTACTGAATAAGTGACTAAATTATTTTATTATTTTTCAAATGAAAGTAGTACTAAACTCTCAAAGATATATCTAAGAGGGTTCCTATTATTTACTCGAAAATGTGTGCCTTTATGTAATATTTTTAAGTGAAATAAAAAAAATTGTGTTTAATGAGAAATTTCATGGTTAGCATCTTTATTTTTTGATGCCAATTTATTTTAATTATTGAATACAATATTAAAGGAGTTTATACATATTTTGAAAAGATATATGAACATTTGAAGAAAACTTTAATCAAACTTCTTTCTTTGCTTTTTTTCTTTTGCACCTTATTTTATTTCATTTTTATTAAATCATAGCTGTGTACATTAATGCAATCATGGGGCACCATACACTGGTTTTATAGACCATTTGACATATTTACATCACACTGGTTAACATAGCCTTCCTGGCATTTTCTTAGTTATTGTGTTAAGACATTTATATTCTACATTTACTAAGTTTCACATGTACCCTTGTATGATGCACTGTAGGTGTAATGCCACCAATTACCCTTCTTCTGCCCACCCTCCCTCCTTCCTCCCCTCCTTTTCTCCCTTCCCCCTATTCTTAGGTTATAACTGAGTTACAGCTTTCATATGAAAGCCATAAATTAGTTTCATACTACGGCTGAGTATGTTGGATACTTTTTCTTCCATTCTTGAGATACTTTACTAAGAAGAATATGTTCTAGCTCCACCATGTTTACATGAAAGAGGTAAAGTCTCCATCTTTCTTTAAGGCTACGTAATATTCTATGATGTACATATACCACACTTTATTAATCCATTCGTGGATCAGTGGGCACTTGGGCTTTTTCCATGACTTAGCAATTATGAATCGAGTTGAAAGAAACATTCTGGTACAAATATCTTTGTTATAATGTGATATTTTTGTCCTCTGGGTAAATACCTAGTAGAGGAATTATAGGACTGAATGGCAGATCTATTTTTAGATCTATAAGTGTTCTCCAAACATCTTTCCAAAAGGAAAGTATTAATTTGCATTCCCACCAGCAGTGTAGAAGTGTTCC